>VSMD01052607.1:0-181656 GCA_008750895.1 Mirza zaza
TCTTGCTTAGCTGTCTGTCTCTTTTCTCTCTTGCTGCCGCCAAGTCACTGACCCTTTTTACAATGGCATTTGCAGCGATCCCAGACACCCAAGATCAGAGGAAGAAGCACTCACCCAGCTGGGGCCCTCTGACCAGCTGCAGCGGGCTCCCTGCTGCAGGGATAACACCTTTCTAGCTCTGACTCTGGCTAACACATCCCTGCCTCTGCCCCCAGGAGCGTGGCTGTGAACAAGGGGAGGCTGAAGAGGCTGGGAATCACCCACATCCTGAATGCTGCACACGGCACTGGCGTTTACACTGGCCCTGAATTCTACACTGGCCTGGAGATCCAGTACCTGGGTGTGGAGGTGGATGACTTTCCCGAGGTGGACATCTCCCAGCATTTCCGGAAGGCTGCTGAGTTCCTCGATGAGGCACTGCTGACCTATAGAGGTGAGGGGGTCTGCCACTCCAGGCTACTTCTACCAGGGGAGAAGCAAGTGGGGATGTTATGAAAACCTCCCGATTATCTGCCGTGTCTGGAGGGCATCTGTCTTAAGAAGGCTGCTTTCTCTAAGAAGAGGAGAAAGGACAAGATAGTAATTCATCCAGTAAGTAATTATTGAGGGCCTACCATGTGCCACGTACTGCTCTAGGCTCTGCGGTGAAAGACTGAGGCAAAGGTCCTGGCCTTTGAATTCTCTTACGCTGGAGAAAGGGGAGAGAAAATGAACATTAAAGAGCAGAAAATAAAATTAAAATAAAAATGTCAGATGGTGACAAGTGCAAGGCAGAGACTATATAACTAGGATGATGTGCTAGAGGGACTGTCCAGATCCTTGCAGACGGTGGTTGAGATGTCCTTCAGTTGATGGGACATTTAAGTCACCTGACAAAAAGCTAGTAATGGAAAATTGGAAGAAGAGCGTTCCTGGCCAAGGGAACTGCTAGTGCAGAGATCCTCTGGCGGAATACACTTGGTGTGTTCAGGAATCCAAAGGCCTGTGTGGGTTAGCACAGTGGATGAAGGATCCCCTTCACAAAGGAAATTAAAGGCCAGGCTAAGGAGGCTGAGCAGCACCTTGATCTGATTTATCTTTTAGGAAACTCATTCTTTGGAGAATGGACTGAGTAGGGAAGGAGGGAAGCAGTGCTGAGGCTACTGCTGTATGCAGGTGAGAGGGGTAGGAGACTAGACTGCAGTTCACAGGCTCGGGGCTCAGGGAGGAGAGGCTGAGCCCATGCAGTGGGGCCGGCAGTCCTGCAGGTAAGAGTTCAGGATTTGCTATTCAGAAACCTGGATTTGAATCCAGGATTTGCTACACTTTATCTACCATGTGACCTTGGGCCTTTTCCTTTATCCCTGGGAACTGCAGTTTCCTTATATGTAGAACAAAGATAAAAATATCTAATGCTGAAGTTGCTGGGAGGAATACATTTTTTTTAAATGCATATAAAAGAGCCTACTTGGCACAACACCTGGCACATAATAAATGCTTAAAACATTAAAGCCATTTCTCTGATGATACTGTTAATGACTCCTTGGAAGGGCATTGCTTGTCACCACCAATGGCCAGGCTGGGTAACTTCTAATGGAAAACACACACACATACAATGTGTATGTGTGTCAATTTTTATATATATAATAAAATGTAAAAAGTTTTCTCTCCTTTTCAATGCGTAAAAAATCCTGTGGGATTATCTGTCCCGTGTCCGCGGCAGAGGGAGTTTGCCCGCCGCTCTCTCGGGCCTGGCACGCACCCGCCGACCTCCAGTGCGCGCGTGTAGACACGGCCTCCAGCCGGCGGTCGCCCCGGTCGCCCCGCACCGTCCCAGGAGGATGAGACAGATCAGAGGGTGGAACGCATTTCCCGAAGCGAGATGGAGAGCGAGGGCCAGCCGGGAGGGTGGAGGGAGGAGGGACGCGCCTGCCCCGCCGGCCGGGCGGTGCCAGCTGCGTGGGCTCCAGCGGGAAGTTTCCTGCCCCGGGCCTAGTGAAGGGGGGGGCCTCCCTCCAGGATGCCCACGTCGGGCTGGGTCGCCCTGGCCAGAAGCGAGGGGGTCAGCTCCTCCGGCCCCACACCCAGCGGAGTCCCAATTCCCCGTGGGGCCCGGTGCGTCTCCTCTCCCTTCTGCCTCCCCTGCCTGCGAGACAGCGGACGGACGGGACTGTCACTGTGGTCGTCGCTTTGGTGGGTAAGTCCTACTCGTCACCGCAGAGAAGTTGTAGCATCCCTGGAATTACCCCCTGAGCCTTAGTCCCTGTGGTTTCCTCTAGTCTAGCATGCACAAAGAGAGGGAAAAGAACGCCTGGTGTAGCGCATTTTACATAGGAATGGAGATGACCCCACCAGGGCGGTTTTGTTATTTACATTGCAGAGATTGGGAAATTGAGACCTGTGGAAGGTTAAGTGACTTGGCCACAGCGTAATAATCAAGATTCTGTTGGTTGCCTGTAAGTAGAAACCATCTCAAACTCCTTTACAAGCAGCAAAGGCACTAATTATGAAGATGCAGGAAGGAATCCAAAGATATTAATAGAAACGTGGCACCCAGGGAGTCTGGAACAAGAACTGAACAATCTCAGGAGTCTTAGTTTCCAGCCTCTTTCTCTCTGTACTTTAAATAGCAAATGGCTCTAGCTGATCCTGCCTCGGTCCCATTTCCAAATTTTCTGGAGAATCTGGCAGACGCTGGTCCTTCGTCTACCCTGAGTTCTACCAACAGTGGCAGGTGGGGTGGCCTCTGGGCAAATACTTCTTGTTTTCCTGGAGTGTGGGGAGGGGGTAAGTTCTGAGGAAAGGGGGAATGAAGAATTGGGAGGGTACACACAATTGCCTGCCATATAAAGACATACTGTGTGTAGACAGAATTTGAACCCGGTCTTACTCAAGTCCAATGCTCTCTCCACTAGGTGTGCTTTCAAGTTTTAAAAACAGGGACCCCCCCCCCTCCATCAGCCCTGTTGCTAGTCAAAATGGTGACTCTGCAAATTAGAAAAAGACCACCTTCCTCAAACCATTTTACTGATGGAAAATTTTCATCATAACCAAATATATTTCTCCTTCGGTGTGAACGGTGCCCTCTGCAGAGCAAAATCTATACATCAGAGTGGACCTTGTACCCAACAGAGAAAATAGAAAATCCTATTGCTGCTCTGGGCAAAGTGGGTAAAGACCCCAGAGTCTGACCCACCCGGCCTCTCCTTTATCCCTCAGGCTACTTGGAGGAATTTCAGGGTGCTGGGAACACAGCAGGGAAAAGCATGGGTCCCCCCAAACTGGTGTCTACCAGACTGAGTCTGGTAGTATTTGATGTCCCATGAGGAAGACTGGCTGGTCATATCCTGAAGTGTCCTGAAATGAGCAGGCCTGGTGATTCCACCTCCAAAGGAAGAGAGTGAGACTTTGGGAGTAGCCACAGTAGCTTGTGGCCTGGTCAGATGGTTAAGGGAGGTCCTTGGTGAGAGACAGCTGAGCCCTGAGCTGAAGATGGGAGGGGAAAAGACCAGCGCATCTGTAGATGCCCCTTTGGAGGCTTTGACTCTGCTCACGTACCTCCCTCTAGTGGCTCCTGGCTCTTGCCAATAACACCTTTCAGCATTCCTGGGCCTCAGCTCCCCTGAATCTTCTCAGTCTCTGTGTGACAAAGACATGGTCTTAACTGATGCAAAGATATAATAATAAAAGAGTCACCACCCATCCCATATAGTTAGATAGAATTCTTGACCGATTTAGCAAACATCACCAAAGGCTGTTGGCAAGTAGATTAATGACAGCCAGGAGGAAGGTCTCTGGCGTTCCCAGTCTGCATTTTAAACAGTCATTAAAATGAAGGCATACAAGGCCTGTTTGTTACATTCACGAAGGATGCAAAGCAGAAAGGGAGGCCAGGAGATAGCTGCTCTACTGAATGGCAGAGTCAAGACTTGCAAAGCCTTCTGTAGGCGATACAAACAGACCACATCTACCAAAAATGGTTAGTAGGAACTTGTAAAGTTATCCTTATGTTTAAAAAATGCTATAGGAAAAGAGAGATATGACTTAATTGCGGTTTTTTAAAAGTTTTATAGGTTTCATTGGCTATAAAAGATAATTTGATTTCACTGTGTGACGTATCTCACCTACATTGCAAGTTTAGACGGCATCATGAAGTCCCAGCACGCAGGACAAGGGTAGTGAGGAGCCCACTCTTTGTGGGTCTGTTCACAGCTGAATTATCTTGCTCCAGCCTCCTGAACCCCAGCTCCTCAGCAACGAACTGACAAATTCAAGTTTTGACCTGGAGAAGAATAGCTAGAATACTAAGGGAGCATGAAAAGATGCTCAAATAATGATTGAAAGATGCAGAATAGCTAGGAAAAGGAAAAAAAAGTTAGGGAAGAATATAATAGTGATCTTCTTAAGGGTTTTTTGTATAAAGGTCCCGGTTCGTACAGATATATTCCTTATTGACTCCAAATATCAAAGGGCACTGGATGCCTGTTGCAGAAATGTATACTTTACCCTAATGTATGAAAGAATTTAAAAAATATTAGAGTGTTCCAAAGGTGGAATGAGGTGTGTGTCTGTGTGAGCTGTTGAGCTCCACGTCGCTGGAAGCATCTGGAAGAGAGTAGGTGGTGGGTGACCCAGCATGGGGGTGTTGTAAAGGGAACTCTCCAGTCTAGACTGTGACTGTGGTGCTTCCCAGCACAGAGACTCTACTTCTCTGTGACTCATTCATTTTAGCCTCCCCTTCCATTTCTGCTTCCCCTCCCCCCAGTTCTTTTATCTCTCCTCTCTCCGATGCTTGGTTGGTGGGTGACGCACAGGACTTGGTTGGTTGGGTGCTTGTTGGTGTGACACGCACTCCAGTGTTTCCCATGCAGGGCAGCGGGGACTGCTCTGTCTCTCCATAATTTGGGACAGTGGTACTCATCCCTCCCATGCCTTGAGCCTGGTTGAACGCGAGAGGCAGAGTAAACACCTTAAGTTCAGCACATCAGAACGGCTCTTTAAGAAAACACTACAGGGAAGCCGCTGCAATCCCGTCGTTATCTCTTGTTCTTTCTTCGCAGGGAAAGTCCTGGTCAGCAGCGAAATGGGCATCAGCCGGTCGGCAGTGCTGGTGGTGGCCTACCTGATGATCTTCCACAACATGCCTGTCCTGGAGGCCTTGATGACCGTGCGCAGGAAGCGCGCCATCTACCCCAACGACGGCTTCCTGAGGCAGCTGCGGGAGCTCAACGAGCAGCTGATGGAGGAGAGGGAGGAGGAGGAGGAGGAGGAGGAGGAGGAGGGGGGCAGAGACGAGGCGGAGGAGGGCGAGGAGGCGGGGAGCGCGCTCGGGGCCACAGTGCGCAACCTGACAGTGGAGGAGGAGGACGACGTCACCAGCCACCTGAGTGGCTCCTCCTTGGGGAAGGCCAGCCAGGCCTCCAAGCCCGGCACTCTCATTGACGAAGAGGAGGAGCAGAAACTGTATGAGGAGTGGAAGGAGGGGCAGGGCCTCCCCACAGGCAGGGTCCCCCGGGGTGCAGAGGGCAGGCGCTCACCCACCTCCAGCCAGGCTGGGGAGGAGCTCGAGGACGAGGACGTGGAGAGGATCATCCGGGAGTGGCAGAGCCGGAATGAGCGCTACCAAGCGGAAGGGCACCGGCGGTGGGGGAGGGAGGAGGAGGAGGAGGAGGAGGAGGAGGAGGGAGAGGCCAGCTCCTGGGTGGGGAGGAGGCGGAGGCACACCCTGAGCGAGAGCAGCGCCTCGGAGAGCGTGAGCAGCCGCGACATCCAGGCCCTGAAGCAGCAGCTGCAGATGAGCGCCCAGGGCCGCGCTGGGCGGCGCCGCTCCGACTCTGCGTCCACGGAGAGCACCTGGGACATGTGGAACGAGAGGCTGCAGGAGATTGAGAAGGAGGCCTCGCGCAGGTACCGCTCCAAGAGCAGGAGGGAGGAGGAGGAGGCGGCGAGCTCAGAGGCAGGAAGCAGGGCGGGAGAGGATGACAAGGAGAGCGTGTGCTCTGAGGCCAGCTCCTTCTATAACTTCTGCAGCAGGAACAAGGACAAGCTCACTGCCCTCGAAAGGTGGAAGATCAAGAGAATCCAGTTCGGATTTCACAAGAAAGACTTGGAAGCAGGAGACAGCAGCCAGGAGCTCGGAGCCGAGCAGGCGGCGGGGGAGAAGCAGCCCTCTGATGTCGGCCTCACGGCCTACCAGGCCTGGAAGCTGAAGCACCAGAAGAAGATAGGCAGCGAGATCGAGGAGGAGGTGGTGGAGCTCGGCAAGGGGGAGGATTCTGCCTTGGCCAAGAAGAGGCAGCGGAGGCTGGAGCTGCTGGAGAGGAGCAGGCAGACGCTGGAGGAGAGCCAGTCCATGGCAGGCTGGGAGGCAGGCAGCTCGGCTGCCAGCACGAGCATCTGCCTGTCTGCCTTCTGGTCTGCAGCCCTCTCTGCCAGTGCTGATGGGGACACGGCGTCGGTACTCAGCACCCAGAGCAGCCGCTCCCATCTGTCTCAGGCCGCAAGCAACACAAGGGCAGGCCCAGCCTCGCCCCTGCCTAACCTGCCAGTGGGGCCTGGCGACACGGTTCCCATTGCCGCTATCCAGAACTGGATCGCCCATGTAGTCAGCGAGACTCTCGCTCAGAAGCAAAACGAAATGCTGCTGTTGTCCCGCTCACCATCCGCTGCAGGCGTGAAGGCAGCGCCAGTAGCCAGCTGCCCGGGGGATGACCAAGTCTCCACGCTCAGTGGACAGAGCAGCTCGTCCCTGGGCGGCCGCCTGCTGCCTCAGAGCCAGGCCAGACCCAGCTGCGACTCACAGTCTGTGCTGTCCGCCCACTCCACGCTGAGCTCCAGGGCGGAAGGCACCGAGAGCAGAGTGAGGGGGACCAGCAAGCCCATCTACAGCCTCTTTGCCGACCACGTGGACCTAAGGGAGCTCGGCCAGAAGGAGAGGGAGATGCAAACGGAGCTGAGGGAGAAGATGTTCGAGTGCAAAATGGAGAAGCTGGCCTCAGACAACAAGCGCAGCTCCCTTTTCAAGAAGAAGAAGAAGGTCAAGGAAGATGAGGATAATGGCATGGATGACAGGGATGAGGACACTGACAGTGCCATAGGGAGCTTCAGGTATTCTTCCCGCAGTAATTCCCAAAAACCTGAAACAGACGCCTCCTCCTCCCTGGCTGTCTGTGATCACTATGCAAGTGGCAGCCGAGCTGGCAAAGAGACAGACAGCAGTATTAATAAGTGGCTCAGTGGCCTCAGGACAGAGGAAAAATCTCCTCCCCCAAGTGATTGGTCTGGAAGCTCCAGGGGGAAATACACCAGATCCTCCCTGCTCCGGGAGACGGAGTCTAAATCATCCAGTTATAAGTTCTCCAAATCCCAGTCAGAAGAACAGGACACCTCTTCCTACCATGAGGCAAATGGCAACTCTGTAAGAAGCACTTCGCGGTTCTCTTCTTCTTCCACCAGGGAGGGCAGAGAGACGCACAAGTTCTCCAGGTCCAAGTTCAGTGAGACCTCAAGCTCCCGAGAGGAGAGCCCCGAGCCCTACTTCTTCCGCCGGACCCCTGAGCCCTCCGATCGGGAAGAGTCCCCGGAGCCACAGCGCCCACATTGGGACAGGGCCAGGGACTCGGAAGATGTGGAAGAGTCATCCAAGTCAGACTTCTCTGAATTTGGAGCCAAGAGGAAATTCACCCAGAGCTTTATGAGGTCTGAAGAGGAGGGAGAGAGAGAGAGGACGGCAAACAGAGAAGAAGGGAGGTTTGCATTTGGGCGGAGGTCCCAGTACCGCAGAAGCACCGACAGGGAGGAAGAGGAAGAGATGGATGACGAAGCCATCATCGCTGCTTGGAGACGCCGGCAAGAAGAAACCAGGACTAAGCTGCAGAGAAGGAGGGAGGATTGAGGCAGGGAGTGGCTGAGAACCCTGGAGGAGGCCATTCAGCTTAGCACAGGGCTCAGGGCACGTGTTGCCACCACCCGCCAAGGGATGAGGAGGCAAAGGGGATCTTCCAGAGGGGCAGAGCTGAAAGGAGAGGTACCAAGCAAAAGGGTGCTGGAGGTAGAGGAGGCGGGAGGAGAGCCATCCACAGGAAGCCCCAGTGCCTGACAACTGACTCCATTTTCTCTTGCCCAGTGCTCTCTACGCTTCCGTCTTTCACTTAATGCATTTGATAGTGCTCATCCCACACCAGAGAGGTGAGCTTGAGAAAGTACTGTAGTTAGTCGGAGACTCCAGTTTACATCCGGAAAGCCCATGAATGCGGGCCATGGTTCTGTTTGTGGAGTAATGAGACCCAGGAAATCTATCCTGTGGCAAGTCTGACCTCTCCTGGCAAGGCTCAGTTCTGGCTGTTTCTTTCTACTGTTTTGGATCTCCATTAAATTGGTATGTTGTCAAATATTTCTTCTTCCTTCGGGTCACTTTTAGCTCTTTGAGTATTATGGGATAGCCACTTTAAAAGACACAAATGGGTTATCACGAGCCAGCCTCACCTTGTTCCACAAAAGCTGTGCCTCCAGGCAATACCACCATCATCTCATTATAAAAAATAATAAGCAAGTATTTAGCCTCAGTGCAGCATGAGACTGCATTAGGAAAGCCCTTGAGAGTGACAGAGGGAACTAGAGAACGAGAGTGAGTTTTATTGTGGTGCGAGTGGCAAGATATAGAGAGAGGGTCCCTCTGGAATGACAGAAAAACAAAAACAGACCATGGGGAGAGGAAAAAAAAAAAGCTCAAATCAAGGAAATGGAAACATACTTTTATATTAAGAAAATCTAGCGGCCATCCTTGCTTTATATTCCTTGGCAGATCGTTGGATAATTTAATGATTCTTCCCTGCACTCTGGAGGGGCTAGGCTGGTGAGAATTCTTTACCCTTTGTTCCCAAGGCATTTCTGCCCCTAAAACACAGGTTGGGTTGCTGACGCAAGCAGCACCTTACAACAGTCATTGATGGACTGGTTTCTACAGCTGCTTTCAAGCTACAACACTTTGCAGGATTTGAAAACAGGCATGTGCCATGCAGGGGTCTGAGATGTCTTGATCAATCAAAAAATTCAATTCAGGAGACGCAGCTGGAGAGGAAATGATTAATGGAAGGAAGAAGAGTAAGGAAGAATCCACAATGGGACAAAGAGTAAGTAATCATCATTTTCCCTACAAACTGAGATCCATGGGACGTGGAGATGATGCAACCTTCCCATGGAGATTAGCTCAGCATCACACATTTTAAAGAGCACAAAGGTAAATACACCAAGGCAAAGGGGAGCTGACGTGAGTGCAAGGTCAGAATTGCCTGTAGTTGCTGTCAAAGCAACTGCATGCGTTTGCTCGCTTTTCCTCCACTGCTTTTGCCACGGTTCAGTTGCTGATGGTAGTACTCTCCCCTCCACCGACTGAGAGGGAACAAGAGGCCTCGAAAAAAAGTAGTGCTCAGGCTTCATCCCAGTTGCCCCTGTCCTTCCTTTTCTCATCTTTAGTTGGTCTCGGTCCCTAGTCTCCAGCGCTTGATGGGTCATTCTCACCATGCGAAGCAGTGCATCGGCTGGGGTGGTGGGACCCGCCTGTAGTCCCAGCCACTTGGGAGGCTGAGGCAGGAGGACCGCTTGAGCCCAGGAGTTGGAATCCAGCCTGGGCAACATAGTGAGACTCTAGCTCTTAAGGAGGAAAAAAAAAAAAAAAAAAAAGCATTATCCTACTACATCCCACAGCAAGAAGGCTGGCTGTGGCCCATTTTACCTTCCTTCTGGGAGAACTCAAGGCTTCCTTTCTCATTTCACTTTTACGGGGAAGGTTCTGATATAGGCATAATCAACAGAGTACCTACTCTAGAAGGCTGATCTGGAGGGAAGAATGAGAATGCCGAACCATAAGCAGCCAATTAGCTCAGGTCCCTATACATGTTGGATTTTTTTTTTTTTTTTTTTTACTATAACTAACCAAATATAAATATTGATCTCACTCATGTCAAGGTAGACAAGAAAAAATTTTTAAACCATTCGTAGTCAATCCCAACTCGTACTCCCCGGAATGATTGTTGAACAAACACATAAAGCATATTGGTTTGAAGAGTTGCCCCGGTCTTTCTTCAGCCCTGGATGTGAGCCTGGGGAAACAGACCGGGTCTGCTCTCAGCTGAGCTGTCAGGCTTAGAGGGGCAATAATGGCCCCAGGGCACACATGTAGCCCAGCTTGGCTCACCAGAGGAGGAAACTAGATATCATCAGGGCCCAGCCCTAGAGAAATACCTTTGCTTTATGTGTGTCCCAGCATAGCTGCCCTGGGATCCTATACTAGGGGGTGTGTCTTTATGAGAATTCCGGATCCTGAATTGAGCTTCTTTCCTGGAGTCTAGGGTATATTTTGGGAAAACACATCGATAGAAAGTGTACGTGGTTTATGATGAGTTTAAAGAAATGTTTGGGATTTGAAGTGTTAGCATCCCAAGTGTGACTTCTGAATTATACCTAACCTAGGATAAGAGGTTGTAATCCGGCCTGCCAGTCTCTGAATGACATTAAGAGGTATATGTCAGTAAAAGTCCCCATGGAAAACACATGGCACCCTCAAAATGGTGACCAACAAAAATTTAATGCAAAGACTACTTACAGAGGCACAGGCAGGGTTAAGGGAGCCCAGAGGGAATAATAAAACACCCAGGGGTTAGCAACAGTGAGAAATGGATGCCACCCTAGGACTGAAGGGACAAAGTGAGGGAGCTTTTCCAGAGTCCAGCAAGAGCCAGGACATGCAGAGGGGCCGCCTGGCAGAGGAGTAGGGGGAATAAATGCCCCAACCCCTCCTCCTCCTGGGTTCTGGTTTCACACTAGTCATTTCCATTGGCCAAACCTAGCTGGAAGCCGGTGGGTAGGAGAGCCTAGTAGGCTGGAGAAGGACCGGAAGTGGATCAGAAGAGGCAAACAGAGAACTAGCAGCACAAATGTTAACATGTTTAAGTGGAAAGGCCATCTCCGTAGAGTCTTTTCTTTTCTTTTCTTTTCTTTTTTTTTTTTTTTTGAGACAGAGTCTCTCTTTGTTGCCCAGGCTAGAGTGAGTGCCCTGGCATCAGCCTAACTCACAGCAACCTCAAACTCCTGGGCTCAAGCAATCCTCCTGCCTCAGTCTCCTGAGTAGCTGGGACTACAGGCATGCGCCACCATGCCCGGCTAATTTTTTCTGTATATATTAGTTGGCCAATTAATTTCTTTCTATTTATAGTAGAGACGGGGTCTCACATTGCTCAGGCTGGTTTCGAACTCCTGACCTCAAGCAATCCACTCGCCTTGGCCTCCCAGAGTGCTAGGGTTACAGGCGTGAGCCACCGCGCCCGGCCTCCGTAGAGTCTTAAACGACCAAAAACACTGTACACCGAACACAAACTGACCCACACTTAAGAATTAATTAATAATTGGAATAGAGTTTCCAATATATGAAACCAACTACTAGAGTCAGTGACATTGTTTTACAGGGAAAGAAAAGAAAATAAAGAGGAGACAGATCTGCATTTATGGCCTTTGTCCACTCTTGAGTCATGCAGCGTTCCCTAGGAGAAAACTCCCACAATAGGGGAGAGACCAGAGCACAGAAAGGGGCCCAGCAAGAGTGAAAATCCTGCACAGAACCCTGAGGTGGGGGTTGGGGGAGAGACAGAGAGAGGAAGAAAACGCATTTTTTTTTCTTCGTCCAAAGTAAGGCCCTAAAGAGAGAATGGAAGTGTGGGGGCTGTGAAGAAACCAGGTGTACCAGGTAGCATCCAGTAAGACACAGAGGCCACTCCCAAATTAGGGTAATTCAAGCGGAGAGTTTCATAAAGGAACTATTTACAAAGGTGTGGTCTTGGTGCAGGGAAACCACAAGGCACAGTGCACACCCCAGGGATAATGGCACTCCCAGGCCTGAGGAGACAAGGGGAGGGAGCTATTACTGGACCCTGGAGACAGAGGGGGCTGTGTGGGGGCCAGTCTTATAAGAGCTGAGGCCTCTGATCCAGGGAGCCAGCCTGACAGGACCCCACAGGGCAGGAGCCGGAGGATGCAGCCTCTCTTACTCCAATCTCCTGCCCTCCCCACAGGTCAAATCCAGCCCGAACCCATAGGGAGGAGAGTTGGTGCTCACAGTCCGTTTGGTCAGACCCATGGGGCATGGGATAGGGTGGGAAGGGTAGGTGCAGATCTGGAAGGGCAAATGGAAGGTATCCAACACCAAGGGCAAAATATCAGTCCAGGACATCAGTTACCCTGTGACATATTGTTGATCCTGGGTTATAAAGACCCTACTCTTCGTGCTTGGAATATTAGCAGAAAAGGGAACATGGATTTCTCTGGACTCTTGAAACTTATCCCTGGTGTTGCTTGGAAGAATTATTAACCCATGACAATTAAATAACCAGTTCTTGTCACAACCTACCTGAAACCATGCTCCACAGAGCTGCCCTTGTGAGAAGAGTCTTGACTACAAATCTATACCTGTTCTTAGGAACATCTACTCTTCCGGGTTTTGATCCGAGGTTCGTGTTTTAAAGCATCATCCATACCGCGTCCACCGTGGCTAGTCTTTCCTCAGCTCCAGTTGCTCTGCAGGTTGTCTGCCATCTGTTCCAGGTGCCAGCCTGGAACCCTCCACCCCACACATACATGCGCACAAACACGCACAAGTGACTTTTCATTAAAACATATTTTAAGTCATATCATTTCCCAAAACACCTGCCAAATTTAGCGTAAGCCTATCCAGCCATTTTTGCTTGTGGAGGCAATTAACAACATCCTGTAATTTTATTCTTATAGGTTCCAGACACACCAATAGTCATGTTCGGACGCTATGGTATTGTAGCATCTGGGAGAAGGTGCACATAGCGATCTGCTGATGCAGTGGCCGGGCATCCCACTGCCGGCCTTTTACCCTGGATCTGGAGTGGCCACAGCCCCTCGGAGCAGGGGCAGATCCACTTGGTTGAAGCTTCAACTGCCTCTAGGCTCCTGAAGGCAGGAGCTAGATTCACCTTCAGTGGCAACCAAGGCAGTGGCCTCAACTATTCAATTCAATTTAGCTCAGCTTGATAAATGTTGCCTGAATGCCAGCCTCCCCCTAACACTGCACCAGGGCCTGTGCTGTCGAGAGAACATGCCCTGTGAAGCACTGGAAGGTAGAGACAATCTCGAGTAACAGAAAAGCCCATGTCTCTCATGAGACTTGAAGTGCTTGGGACAGTGGGAGTGCTTGGGACAATGCCTGGCACAGTAAGCTATCTTTGACATCCTCCATTGCATTGTAAGCTATTTAATCTTGTTTTAAAAGCATGGAAGTATTGATTAGCTAATGAATCCTTCATGGATCATATTTAGAACCCAAAGAAGTCGATTTGTTTCTGTTTAGTTTCAGAGTAATCTTTTTCCTTTTTTTTTCCTGATGAGTGAGCAAGATGGTTAGGGTGTGATGGGAGACAGTATGTCACAGGATACTCAAGGTTAGAGGGAATTCTGTGCGTCTTTGGGAGGTGCAACAGTTTAGCCAACTGCTTGGGAGAGCAGCCCCCACTTCACCCCTACTGACTGCTGGGTGAGAGTTACTAAAAGCATTTCTCTCTAATCCATGAAGATGCTGCAAGTGCTTCGATATAGCCCAGTCTGACAAATGCCCACGCCCTCCAAGGCAGAGCAGAGGCTGGGGTGGAGGGGAAGAGAGAGGAAAGGAAAGCAGCTTCAAAGGCTGTCACGGTAGTAATTGGTGCCCTGCTCTGTGCCATGCCAGCTACAACCAGCCTGCTGTGACCTCATTCACATGAAGCTGCTAAGAACTGTTCTGGGGGAACCAGGCATCCTCAAAGGAACACAGAGTAACTGAAACCCCTGCGGCAAGCAAAAGGGCAGACAGCAGGCATGACTCACTGCCCTTTGCAGGACATTGAGAACACGTAGCTTAAATGGATCATTGCCTTATTAACGTTTCTCAAACACAAATGCAAAGCAAACAAGCTCTCAAACAGAAAGACAATGCAAGTGGCTTCCTGCTCCCAGCCCGGGTGGCCCCAGAGAGGGACATAGTAAGCAAGGCCCCCAGAGTCTGATCACTCTTCCTTTTGGAATTCCATCAGGAAGGCTGATTGACTACCATTCAGCCAAGTTCCATTCAACTCTGCTGACCAATACAATTCTGCAAAGCAGGTATTATTACCCCATTTTAGAGAACGGAAAATTTAGATTTAGAGGGGTGCTATGGTCTGAACGTTTGTGTTCCCCCCAAAATTCATATTTTGAAACCTAATCCTGAATGCAATACTATTAAGAGGTGGAGACTTAAGAAGGAGGAGATTAGGTCATGAGGGCTCCCCCTTTATGAATGCAATTAGTGCCTCCATAAAAGAGACCCCAGAGAGCTTGTTTGTCCCTTCTGCCATGTGAGGACATAGTAGGAAGATGCCATCTGAAAAGCAGAGAGTGAGCTCTCGCCAGACACCAAATCTACTAGAGCCTTGATCTTGGACTTCCCAGCCTCCAGAACTGTGAACAATACATTTCTGTTGCTTATAAATTACCCACTCTATGGCATTTTATTATAACAGCCCAAATGTGCTAAGACAGGGGATTAAGAAATGTGCCCAGAGTCATATAATAAGTAGGGAAGCAAGGATTTGGACCCAGCTATGTCTGATTTTAAAGCCACTTTTTCTACCACACCATGTTGCCTTTTAAAAGATCTATGCCCAGGGAGAGATTAAAACGGCAATTGCAGAGAAATCTGGAATCCGAGTACAGGGCTGCTGATGGATTGGCCATCCAGAAGATACAGTTCCTGAACAAAGCCCTGCTCGAGTTGGCCTTCCCGCGTCCTCCATGTTAGCCGTCTCACTAATAAACAGTCCTGTGCAAAAGAGTGCCGGGAAGATGACAAGCAGGGAGCCCCAGGGACTGCTCTTAAATAGGAGCTTTACTTAAAGGACAGGATGTTCAAAGAGGTTAAGATTTCTGTGCACTCTCTCTTCCTGACTCCCGGGAGAGAAGCTTTCATTCCGGGGAGTCACAATATTTGTGTGTCTTTCAGACAGCTTTCTCTTTTTAAAGCTGCACGGGCGGCGCAGGTAGTTATTCGGCTCTCGATTCATCACAAAGGCTGCTGGGGGGTGGGGGAGGCAGAAATGGCAGAGAGCTGGAGGAGGGGAGTTTCAGCAGGGTTTTTCTGGGCCGAGGCAGGATCTGTCCCCTGATCTATTTTGGGGTGTGTGTTTGCCTGTGTATGTGTGAGAGAGACAGAGATATTAGACAAATCCCTTATCCTCACCATGGCTCTCAAACAAAGAAAATCTAATAGATACGTACTAAAATATATTAATTAATAAACAATGATTTGAGACCCACCATGAAAGAGCTCCCTTGCTGGCTTCATCCATTCACTCCTTGCATTTGACAAGCATTCAGGGCGTATTTACTGTGCGACAAGGATTGTTCTGGGTGCTGGAAATGCCAAGACGGCTGGAACACAGTCTTCCTCGGACGGGTTTGAATGCAAGTCGGGTGAGTACTCTGACAAAGGAAGGCACTCCAAGGCCAGAGGCTTCCTCGGTTTGAAATCACAGCGTGACACTCACTCCTTTGAGTTAAAGCCCCAGCTACTGCGTGTAGAAAGGCTGTGAATTAGGGATAGATGACTCAGTGGCATGGATTAGCCGGCATCCTTTGAAAAGGGAAGGACACGGAGAACTGTAAGTTTTGGTGGAGGAGTAGCAAGAGACCCAGGAGCCTGAAAGCTGTGTCAGGAAAAACAAGGGCAACGTGGGGCCCTTTGCAAATCGAGGCAATGACCTCCTTTCTCCCCTTTCCTCCCGCTCTCGTTTTTTTTTTTTTTTTTTTTTTGAGTCTTGCTAGGCGGGCATCCCGTGGGTGGTGCAGCGCATCACAAGATGGACCAGAGCTCACTTTCAACATGCTGGCCCTCCGCCACAAAAACATTCTTTTTTTTTCCAAGTCTGTGTGTCTGTGGTTCAGCTAAACCAATCAATGCTTTTTATTTGATCAAGAAAATCGTGGCGTTTAAGGTTATCATGTTTACTGAACACACAAAAAATACTGTTTCTAACATGATTGAAAACTGGATGATTTTTAAAAATTGCAACTACTGTAATACAGTATTTTCACCACCTCATAATAAACACTATGATCTAAAGCACTTGAAACCCTGGCCTTGCAGGCCTGACCCTCCACCAAATCTCAGCTTTAAGTTCTGTGCAGATGAAGACCATATAATTCCATACGGAAGGAAATGGGTTGGCCGACAGTTCCCTCTGGCAAAGCAAGCAGTGCTCCCCATGGAAGGCAAGTGAACAGGACCATTTAATTCCACGGAGATCATTCAAAAATTCATTCCTTTTAGCCAGAAAGCAACACTTCACTAACTTGTGCATCTGTCTCTATAAGACGACTGTCATGCTGCATTTATTTCATCATGATAAAGTTAAGAAATGGTCAAGAAAATTTTAGAATAAAACGGCATCACACCTTAGACTTTCATCTTTTTTGTTGTTAAATATAATTATGTTTCTCTAAGGCTAAAGTTTTATAGCAATTTCCAGAAATCCCTCCCTGACTTACCCAAGGACTTAGCTGCATTGGTTGTACCCTCAGCTTTCCTCCCTATGTGTCCACAAAAATCCCTCAGCTCATCTCTGAGAGCCTGTATCCCACTCCATATTTCCAGGGCCTTCCAAGACCTGTATGTAAGGCAAAGCCAGCGCATTCCAGCTTTTGTGCCCTATATAATCTCACACAACACACCGAAGATGAGCATTTTTAAATCGTCATTTGACAGATGGAAAAACAGGTTTGGAGTTAAATCAATTGCTCAAGGTTAATCAACTAAGGAAAAACAAAGTAGGGAGTAGGGAATCCATCTTCTAACTTTGACCTTAGATCTCACGATTTCTCCACTGTGTCACCCTTATTTATTTTAGTTCTAGATCCTAAGTAATATGTAAAGGTATTCAAATTTTTAATTAAAAATAATTAATAACTAAAATGTGTCTATTACAATATTGTAGGTTTTTAAAAATGTAATGTTATGGATCAGGAAAATGATTTTCCACATTTTTCACTTGTACTCCCACCCTTTAGCCATTAGGAACTTTTCAGAATATTATCAATTTCCTTGGGGTGCATTTTTTTTGAAAATTTCTTCTTTAAATAAAATCGTGGGTTTCCTCAAGATTAGCTTTAAAATTTCCAGACAACTCTCCCCTACCCCCAAACTTCTTCTGGGATAGTGGTATCTCTTGGGCACAATTTGAGTGTGGACTTTAAGGTAGGAGAGTTGAACTCAAGATTCCCATAAACACATGAGTATCGACTAGATTAGGTATAGTTACAGTCCATAGTTACTCAGCAGTCTAACCCCATGATTAGTCTCTAACAAAAGTGTTCTGCTATTTTCTCCAGTAAGTAACTAGATGCCTCTTTAAAGCACCCAATCATGTGTGTTTGTTTATCAGTCTGTTTTGCTTCTCTATATGATATTGTGCACTGTGCCTGAAAAATGCTAAGTGCCGCCATTTGTGGAGTGCCTACAACAGGCATTATGCTAGATATTTTCTGTACATTCTTTTATTTGATATTCACTGCAACCCTAGAGACAGGTATTTCTACACCCATTTTACAGATGAGAAAATGAGTTCAGAGAAGTCCGATTACTTGCTTAAGATCACACATCTAGATTGTCAGGGCTGACTTTAAGATACATTGCTGACTAACTCTGGGCCAATACCCTCTTCCCCACCCTGTATTTCCTCCCAATTACAAAATGGTGTAACAGGTACAGCATGGGATTTCTGGAAGTTTACAGACTTTTCTGATACTCCTAATTTATTTTATCTACCATTCCCAGGCCCCCAAATCAAGGACAAATAAACCCTGGGCATATAATTTTTAATTGAATGGTCTATAAAATTGATGTTTCCTCAGCTGGATGTCCTGATCATATCTGGGGTTATTTTCTGTGTGTTTCTTTTTCCTCTGGGGAAATATATTTGGTCTGAGAGCATCTGTTATTTTCTGGAACAACTTTCTCATTTTGCTTTAAAGCTTGCTGTAGGTATCAGATGTGCTTCCTCAGATTTGCTGGTGCACACCACACACATTGATAATACCTCTTGCTTGAGAATATTCATGTAAAGCGAGAATGGCCTTTGTTAGTAACTCCGCTAGCAGCTTTCTTAATTAAGTTGCTGATACTTGATGTTCTAGGTACTTTGAAGGAGACAGAAAAAAAATGGAGCTCGTGTGAATGCCGTTCTGCAGTGCCCTCTTCACGTTGCCAAGAGAAGAGATCTGTACCTATTGCAGACAATCAGTAATTCCATTACTGAATTACAGGGGCTGCGGCTAAAGGATGTTGGTGAGATTAGTAGCTTCTGCAGACTTTTGCTGCCACCGAGAGTAGTGCTGCTGGTTAAAGGGGGTCAATTGCTCTGGTCTGAAAGACATGCTGAGAATAACAGAAAACTTCTCACGTCAAAGGGCTCTGACAAGACATACAGTTTCCAGATCGGAAAAGACAAAAACTGACACTCCAGGATCAATTAGAGGCCGGGCGCGGTGGCTCACGCCTGTAATCCTAGCTCTCTGGGAGGCCGAGGTGGGCGGATCGTTTGAGCTCAGGAGTTCGAGACCAGCCTGAGCAAGAGCGAGACCCCGTCTCTACTATAAATAGAAGGAAATTAATTGGCCAACTAATATATATATAGAAAAAAAATTAGCCGGGCATGGTGGCGCATGCCTGTAGTCCCAGCTACTTGGGAGGCTGAGGCAGTAGGATTGCTTGAGCCCAGGAGTTTGAGGTTGCTGTGAGCTAGGCTGATGCCAGGGCACTCACTCTAGCCTGGGCAACAAAGAGAGACTCTGTCTCAAAAAAAAAAAAAAAAAAAAAAAAGGATCAATTAGAGAATCAATTACAGAATATTAAAAGAGTAGATAATGAAGTGTTAATGGGGGTAATATAGACCGCTGTACTCTTTTCAATAACATTATTGACTTTTTCCCTCCTCCACTAACAAAAAAGAAAAAAAAAAGAAAATTTCACTGAAGCAAACACAGAACATACAGAAATACACAAAAAGGAAATTAAATAAAAACTGTAATCATACTAATGGGAGATAATCACTGTTGATATTTTTCTATGCATATAAAATTTTACTTTTCATATATCTAAAATCATATTTTTACAAAAATAAAAAAATCATATTAATTTTACAGACTATTTTAAAAGTTAATTTGTACTTAACATTTTCCCATAGAGGACATTTCCCCACAACATGATTTTTAATAACTTTGTAATATTCTATCTTTTGGCTGGGGCTAATTTATTTTACCAGTTCTATTATTGAACAATTACGTTTTCTGGTTTTTCCTATTATAAACAACACTGAGATGAATCACATGCTTGTTTATCTGTCTGGTTATTCTTCAGAATAAATTCCTATGAAGCTACTACCTCAATGCATATATACCTAAAAAACAAAAACCTCTTTGTAACATATTTCCAAATTGCCTTTGGGAAAGTGTATATAAATTCAGTATCAGCAACAGTACCTGGTTCTCCACACTCCCACTTGCGCTTGGCATTGTCAAACACATTCATCTTGGCCAACATGAAAATGCTAATGATGGCTAAGGTTATTGAAGACTTACAGAGTGTCAGGCACTGTGCTAATGCCTTACTAAGAGCAGGTGTGAGTCAGCCATATTTAGATCTTCCATCAGCCCAGCCACTTGTCCCCCGCCATTGTGCACTACTCTCAAAGAGGCTAGAAACTAAAACCCCAATGCATCAATCCCCTTTCATCTGATGATGCTCATGCGACAGCTACCCTGGTCGCTCAAAGACGATGTACATACAAAATAATGTACATGTATTACTTGGATAAAAATAAAAGTTAAGTTCTATTTCTAGTGGGTTGACCATTTTTACAATAAAGTCTTCTTGTGATATCTTTGTCCGATTTTGGTATTAGGGTAATACTGGCTTAGAGAATAAATTGGGAAGTGTTCGTTCCTCTTCTATTTTTAGGAAGAATTTGTGAAGGATTCATATTAAATCTTCTTTAAACATTGGTTGAATTCAACAGTGAAACCATCTGGGCCTGGGCTTTTCTTTATGGGGAGCTTTTAAATCACTAACGCGATCTTTACTTCTTACAGATTTGTTCAGGATTTCTGTTTCTTTTTGAGTCAGTAGTTTTTATCTTTCTAGGAATTTGTCCATTTTAGTTATGTTATCTAATTTATTGGCATACAGCTAGCTCTTCATAGTATTCCCTTAGGATCCTTTTTATTTTTGTAAGGTTGGCAATGATGTCCTCTTTTTACATTCCCCATTTGAGTCATTTCTGTCTTCTCTCAGATTTTTCTTGGTCAGCCTAGCTAAAGATTTGTCACTTTTGTTGATCTTTTCAAACAACCAACTTTTTATTGATTTTTCTCTATTGTTTTTCTATTCCATGTCATTTATATCTGCTCTAGTCTTTATTTCCTTCCTTCTTGCTTTGTGTTTACTTTGTACCTTTCTTTGGTTTCTTAAGGTAGAAGGTTAGGTTATTGATTTAAAACCATTCTTCTTTTTAATATAGGTGTTTACAGTTCTAAACTTCCCTCTAAGTACTGCCTTAGCTACATCCCATAAGTTTTGCATGTTGTGTTTCCATTTTCATTCATCTCAAAGTATTTTTTGATTTCTTTTGTGATTTCCTCTCTAACCTATGGATTTGTTGTTTAATTTTTTCATATGTCCATCTGTTATTGCTTTCTAATTTAATCTCATTTTGGTCAGAGGGCATACTTTTTTCTTGTTATTGATACATAATATTTGTATATATTTATGGGATACATGTGATATTTTGATACAAGCACAGAATGTTTAATAATCAAGTCAGAGTATTTAGGATATCCATCACTTTGCACATTTATCATTTCTTTGTGTTAGGAACATCCCAAATCTTCTAACTATTTTGAAGTATACAAGATATTGTTGTTGTTAACTATAGTCACCTTACTCTGCCATCAAAAACTGAATTTATTCCTTCTATCTCACTGTATATTTATACCCATTAACCTACCTCTCGTCATCCCCCCTTCCCAGAGAAAGCATACTTTGTATTACTTCAATCCTTTTAAATGTACTGAAATTTGTTTAGTGGCCTAGCATATGGTCTATCCAGGAGATGTCCCATGTACTCTTCAGAAGAATGTACATTGTGCTTTTTGTGGGTGTAGTGTAATATAGATATGTATTAAGTCTAGTGGGTTTATAATGTTCAAATATATTTACTTGGTGATCTTCTGTCTAGTTATTCTATGCAGTATTAAAAGTGTATCTCCCATGGTTTTTGGCTTATTATTTTTTATATCTTTTTAAGGTATTTTAATTGTTTATATTTGCCTTAAAAACTACTTATTTAATGCAAATTTTCAAATTTACTGTACAAAGTATACTCTTTAAAATGTAAACATTTCATTTGCACCTACGACTATATTCTCTTTCTCCTTCCTAAATTTTTATATTTATTTACTCATTGTTTTAGATTAAATGATAGATTATCTGCTTTTTTTGTATTTTGTCCAAAGAAATGACTATATTTTTACTGTTTATATTCTAACTAATAAATATCTGCTTTCATCTTAATTATTTCCTTCTTCCTACTTCCCTTGAGTTTTTCTATTGTTCTTTTGCTAAAATCTTGAACATTTAGTACACTTATTTTTTATTTATATTTATTTTTTAATAAGCTTATTTAATACTACAAATTTGACTCTGAGTACAGCTTTGGCTACCTTTCATAAATTTTGTTATTACTATTCTTATTACTATAATTTTCTAAATATATTGCAATTGTAATTTTTATTTCCTCTTTGGCCCAGGAATTACTTAAAAAAGAATTTTGAAAGAGAATTTTAAATTTTCCAATTGAGTGTTTATTAATTAATTTTTAAGTTGTTTGTAGCTGAAAGTATGCTAATTTTTATAAATATTCAATGTCTATAGGTTACAGAGCAAGGACTAGCAAACTAAGGCCAAATCCTGCCCACTAACTATTTTTTTGTGTTTTTTGCCTAGTATTAGCAGCTCTTTCAAGTAGCTATTTTTTATTTTGAACTACTTTTAGACTTATATAAAATTTGCAAAAATATATGCATATAGTAAATACTTCCCTTAAATCTCCCTTCCCCTTATTTAAACATCTTATATGGCCATAATGCAATTATCAAGAATAGTCAAATAGCTTTCCTCCCTTCAATTTTTTTATTGTGGTAAAATACACATAACATAAAATTGTACACATGGTGCATCGAAATCTCCAACTCTTATGGTAGAAATGTCTATTTCTCCTTTTAATTCTGTCAGTTTTTGCTTCATATATTTTAGTGGTCTGTTATTAGGTGTGTAAATGTTTATAATTGTTATATCTCCCTGCTGTAATAGATAATGTCCCTCTTGGTGTCTTGTAAAGTTTTTTGATTTAAAGTCTGCTTTGTCTGATATTAGCATAGCCACCTCTGCTCTCTTTTGGTTACTATTTGCATGGAATATGTTAGTAACAGCTATTTCATTTGGAAGGTGGTGTTGCATGACTCAGGCTCTAGACTTGACTCTTCCTTTTGCATAAAGAGTTGGGGGTGGTCTTGAGATTTTTATTTTCCTTTACGGCACTTAAGTGGCTAATCTCTGATTCCACACTTGCTATAAAATTGTCCAATCCTGTTTCCATAATAATGGCTGAGATTGCTAGTTGTTTACCCAATGTTCATTCTCTCTCCTTTCATAACATGATTCTGATTTTTGAGAGGAGCAGGGAGTGGTGATATTCCCAGTTGAAAAACTGAATTTCTCAGCTTCTCTTACAGAAATTGGATAACTTTGTGACTAAATTCTGGCTTCTAATCATAGGGCTTTTGGGAAAAAAAACCCTAAAAAATGAGTATTGAATCAGCTGGGAATCCCCTTTGGCCTTCTCCCTTCCTCTTTCTTCCTGCCAGGATGATTGATTCAATGGCTGGAAATGCAAGGCCTAACTTGTGACCTTGAAGTGACCTTGTGAATGGAAGCCATACAATGAAGAGGGCTTATTGAAGGAGGCAGGAGCATTGTTGACTCCACAGAGCCAGCATATCTGCCTTCAACTGTCCATATCCAAATTTCATTTACATGCAAGAAAAGTAAACTTCAACCTTCTGTAAGCCGTTATTGTTCCAAAGATCTGTTGCTAACGGTGGAATGAAATTCCTAACACCCATGTACCAGGTAGGACGCCCTAGAGGTCACTGGTTAGATGTATCTCCCATTGGAAAGGAAAAATCGTGATGCAGATTTATACACCAGTCTCCTATAAGTTTGGTTAGTAGGAAACAAGCCCCTAAAGACATCTGTACCCGGTAAACTATAAAATTGAATTTCTGGGTCCTGTGGTACATAGAGTCTGAGATAAGAAGCTTCCACTTAGGAGAGTAGTAAAAGAAACAGGTCCTTGAATTGTGATAAGCTTTTTTTCTTTTCGAGACGGAGTCTCACTTAGTTGCCCAGGCTAGAGTAATGTGGCATCAGCCTAGCTCACAGCAACCTCAAACTCCTGGGCTCAAGTGATCCTACTGCCTTAGCCTCCTGAGTAGCTGGGACTACAGGCATGCGCCACCATGCCTGGCTAATTTTTTCTATATATTTTTAGTTGGCCAATTAATTTCTTTGTATTTTTAGTAGAGACGGGGGTCTCGCTCTTGCTCAGGCTGGTTTCGAACTCCTGACCTTGATCGATCCGCCCACCTCGGCCTCCCAGAGTGCTAGAATTATAGGTAGGTGTGAGCCACCATGCCTGGCCTGTGGTAAGCTTTTAGTTAAAGAAAAGTGGTAGAGCGAAAGTTCTGTGAAAAGTTTGACAATAAAACAGAATTAATTCATAAAGTTAGGAGAGTTCTGAAGGACTAAGACAGGAGGTATTCCAGCACTTTCCATGCAAATCCAAACTGCCATCCACCCATCCCACCTAACATCTCATCACTCCTATGCTCACACACCTCCTCGAGCCTGGAATTCACACATGCTCCCTGCTCACAGGACTTGGTAGCACAACCACTACTGACCTTCCCAACGGGAAGTAACTTTCTCTTCCTGGCACCAGGCACTTGCTGTGCCTGAAGTAAACCTTAAGAGCCCGTACTGATTCTGTCCTTGAACTCAACTATCATCCCGTGCATAACCCACACTCGGTAAATATTGGTTGGATTGAACGGAGGACAAAACAAGAATCACCAGAGCAAAAGTGGATGGAGTTTCTAAGTGTGGGCAAAAAGGTTGAGGAGAATGGCATTTAAAAATAAATGCAGATAATTTATAGTTAGGATTTGTGTTAACACTGATGGAAGGTAAGAGGGAAATCCCATATAGGAAGGAATATCCTGTAGCTCCGGCCTACAATGTCAGCACTTTAAAAGAAACAAGGAGGAAGGTGGGGCTAGAAGGGGCATTCAGAGGACACTGATGACCAACTTCTCTGAGCCACAGGTTTGCCCAAGGCAAGCTCTGGTCACCACAGTGGCCATTTCTCTCCTCGCTGACCCCTCTCCAGGCCAGCTGCCCCCTCTGTCCTGCTTTGCATCTGCCACCCACTTCCCGGCTTCTCCTAGGGTCCAGTCCCCTGTATTTGTTTATTCAGGGCAGGAGAGGACTTGACCAGGATGGCTGTGGTGCCGAATGCCTGTGGCTCCCTAGAGCAGGAGAGTCAGGCCCAAGGTGGCACAGAGAGTGACCACCTCAGAGGCTCCACTCCAGGCCTGGCTGGGCCAGAATAGCCCCAGAGAAACCCACTCCTTCAAAGTCACGGTCACTGCAGTTATTTTAGCCACGGAGGACCACAGTGCTCTGCGTGTGCCAGCTCATTTAGGAGTCCAACCTACTATATGAAGTCGGTTCTATTATTATCCCCATTCTGCAGTTGAGAAAACGAACTTAGACAGGTTAAGTATTTTGCCCAGATCACAGTTCTAAGTGGTAGCTCTGGGATTCATAGCCAAGCAGTCTGACCATGGAGCCGGACTCCAGCCAGTCTAGGTACTATTTACTCACAGTTTCCCATGAAATACAGAAAAGGAAAAGGAAGAGAATAAAAATCCCCTCTGATTCCAGCAACAGAGATAATTATTTGTTTTTCTTCCCACCTTCTATTCTTATTGCAAAGCCCACATCGATGTGGCAATAACGTCAGCTTTCCAGGCATATTCCTGTGGGAAACGGTCTGTCTCTCTTCTTCTCTGGCAGCGGTGGATGAGAGTAGCCTTTGGCAATCTCTTGGTAAAGTCTGTGTCTGCCTACCACACCTGCCACTCTTCCCTCCCCTGGCCACCCCTGCAGGGGTTAGGTCCCCAGGCCTGACTCTGTCTCCCTTCTCACACCAGGGCCTGTTTCTGCAGAGGCCCGCCCTCTCTTGCCTGGCTAGCCTAACGATCTCTGGTAATAAAGGCCGAAGCCTTTGTAGTTTACTCCTCCCAGGTGACGTGTTTCTAAAGAGACAGGGATTTTTGAGAGATATTGTAGTTTTTAGTCTAAAGTCCAAAAGTAAAGACACACTGGGCTCGGCCAGGCTCTTGGCGTTCTCTTAAAGCACACCATCCCTCCTCTGCTGCTTCACCAGCGGCAGTGCAGTGTTCTCACAGGGAAACCTCCCTCAGACTGCAAGGCCCTGACCCGGAGGTGCCGGGTGGGTGGGGCGGAGGGGAAGGTGTTTCATGTTGCAACACAGGAAGTTTCAGCAAGTCAGTGACCTCGAGGCCCCCTGAGCCCTCTGGCTGGTGCGTTCATCTTGGAGGTTGTTCTTTCCTGCTCCAGAGCTTGGGCTGGCTACAAAGCTCCTTCCACCTCTCAGAGCAATTAGAGAAACAGAAAGAAGCAGAATAGCAGGACCTGAAAATGCAGCAGTGCAGGGAGAGAGCAAGTCTAGGACCATGATCCTCAACCCTCTCAGACACGATACTTCATTTTTATAGGAAACATTTCATAATATCCATTTCACTGCGTAGAAGTGAAATGCTTATGTGTATAACCTACATACACATATAATTTTTAAGTCAATGTAATGCCCTTTCTATAATATTAATATAAAGAAAAATAAAAGGAAAGTAATGGATAATAAAATAAAATATGTTTGAATATGTGAATGCTAGTACACAACTACTGTAGAAGATATAGTGAAGAGCCAGACACTTGCACCCTTTACTTAAAATCACCGTGAACATAACAGCTTCAAACACAGACGGGGTGATATAGTTGTGGTTAAACTGGTGACTCAATATTATGAGAAGTGTTGCTGTCAGAAACACGCCTTTCCAAAATTGTGGACCACTCTTGGTAGAATTCTGAATAAGATAAAATACCATCTGCCCTTGAGTCACACAGCATGATCCTAGAAAATTCAGTGTGTATTAAAACTATGTGAAAAATGTTTTGTTTATATGTAAAACAGAGTTACAGTCTAGGCTTAGATAATTATCTGTAGGATTTTCATGGATGCAAATGTCTAATGTGATTTTCCAAAGGTGTATGGGACACAGAACAGTTGTTGTGGGGGTTACCTTGTATGTTTTAGGAAGTGTGGCATCCCTGGCCCCCACTGCCTAAAATGCCAGTTGTACCCTCAGTCATTGTGACCACTAAAATGCCCAACACAAATTTCCAAAATACACCCCCACTATATGGTCCCCACCGAGAATCAGTGTCTAAGGTGCCCCTAAGAAGTGACTGGCAGAAGGTTACATGCCTTAACTCTATGTATGGCATGAATAGTTTAGTAGCATAAAAGCAACTAAGAGCAAAATAGTGATAAACAATACAGGCGAGTGTTAGTGACATGCTTCTCAAGAAGTTAAAAATGCTTTCCCTCAGAGGAAACTATAAAATCAACATAGTAGGATTTAACCAGGGATTTGCGAAATCATCTTAAAGAGCCAGGCACGCCAAAGCCTAGAGAAGATTTTAATGATAACTGATGGTGGTCATAAATCCAAAGAAGAACTTTGAGTAAATTGGATGAAAATCAATTTGTCAAAAATCAATTCACCAAAGTCAAGTCACTTAATGACCAATTCACCAAAGCTGATGTGTCAAATATTAATTTGCTGAAGGATTAATTCACCCCAAAGTGCCAAATCTGGTACCCTAAACCATGTCTAGAATAAGTCAGTTTGCTACATTTGGTCACTGTGGCTAGCCAAACCTAGTGTATTTGGCGCTTTGGGTCTATGTCATTAAGTAACAAGAGGATCCTGGGTATCTCAAATTTCATGCATTGTGCACATCTCCAATGTCAAGGATTTTATAAAAAATAAGGTAAGCTTCTCTCTGCCAATACATTCAACTCACTGCCTTCCTGTTACTGTGTTTCCCCGAAAATAAGCCCTACCCATAAAATAAGCCCTACCCATAAAATAAGCCCTACCCATAAAATAAGCCCTAGCAGGATTTCTAAGCATTTGTGCAATAGAAGCCCTACCCTGAAAATAAGACCTAGTGATGGGCGTGGCTATGCAGTGTATCTGCACAACCCATGCATTTTGTTGCAGAGCGGTAAAGAAGATGAGCAGCCCTTCTCATCTGCCCCATGAGAGCTCTATTGCTTGACATGAGAGATTGGGGCCAGTGGTTCTAAAGGAAATAGAATTGCAAGAAATTCAGGATGGAATTCGGGGTTCGGAGAGTTATGATGATGTTCCAGAAGAAGACAACTTAACTATATTTGAATAAATGTAGATTGTTGTACCATACTTAAAAGAAATAACACATCCCCTGAAAATAAGCTGTAGGGTGTCTTCTTGAGGAAAAATAAATATAAGATCCTGTCTTATTTTTGGGGAAATATGGTACCTTAATCATGGCTTTGTGAATAAGCTTAATCAAATTTTTTTGTGCGTGCTCTGGGCGTGGTGGCTCATACCTGTAATCCCAGCACTTTGGGAGTCTGAGGCAGGACCTCTGCTTGAGGCCAAGAGCTAAAGATCAGCCTGGGCAACATAGCAAGACCCTGTCTCTACAAAAATAAAATAATTATCCAGGCATGGTGCTTCAAGCCTGTAGTCCCAGCTATTCCCAAGGCTGAGGTTGGAGGACCGCTTGAGTCCAGGAGTTCAAAGCTGTAGTGAGCTATGATCCTGTCACTGCACTCCAACCTGGGTGACAGAGAAAGACTGTCTGTAAAAAAAAAAAAAAGAAAGAAAGAAAAAATATTTTGTGCATGTGTCAAATTTCAGACTCTTTTCATTTGACATAATATATATGAAAGAACAGTTTGCCCTTTAAAACAGTTTTATACCAATATGCCCTTCCCTATCGTCACTGACTTTATCAGTCTTTTGAACAAAATTTTGGTCTGCATGTCAATTTCTACATATTTTCAACAAATGTGAAAACTAGCAAAAAACCTTTCCATGAAATGGGGGTCTATAGACAAATTTAAGAATGTGGCTAAAAAAAAAAAAAAAAGAATGTGGCTAAAATCTAAGTTCGACATAAAACCTCGAAACTAGAGAAGGTAATAATATCTGTTGAAGGACAAACTCACCCATTCATGTATAAAATGCTCTACATTAAAGAAGCAAAAGGCTCTAAAAGGTGAAAAACATAAAGCAGACCTTCAAGTTGAGCTGCCCTGCAGAATTCTCAGTAAGAGCTGAGCAGGAGAAGTCCCATGAGTCATGCCAAACAAATGCTGGAAATAAGTCCGCAAAGACTAAAGCAATCTCACACAAGCAATCTGTTATGTGCTCCAGAAGTAGTTAACAGAAGCAAAGTTTTAGTGAATTAATACTTTGGTACATTGGTTATTCGGCAAATTGATGAATCACTACCTTATTTTTAACAAACTGGTACATTGTCCTTTGGAGAGTTGGTTTGCTTCCTCAAGAAGTCATGTGGTAGGCAAGGGGAGCTGGAAATAAAAGAACAGAAGCAGGTTCGGGAGTGCCCAGCCTAGCATAGCCTATTAGCGATGATGTCCGTTCTCCATTCTGACCCGCACATATGTGGACACGGACACCTCAGGCTAGCTCAGCTGGCTACCGGTAACAGGCGAGTCCCATGACCGATTCTTGTTCTGATTCCACACTCACCTGCAATGCTTCTGATTATAAATGAGCTCCCCCAGTCATTTTCCTTCAGAGAGAGAATCTGTAGACCAAGGGTCATGAGTACCTGTTCACTTCGGTAGATGTAAATCTCAATGTGCATTAATAAATGGGCATCTTTGTTTTACATCTGTATTTTATGAGCTTTGTAAGTGTGGGTCAGCGCCACTGAGTCTGATCTCCCTTAGGACCCTGATAAGATTAATTTTTCACAGCATCTGTGAATAATGGCCAGACCCAGGTCTGTTCTGAATTCATCCAGTTGGCTCTGCATCTTTACTTTATGTTTCTGTAATTTATAAAAACATAGTGGAGGTAGACGCTATATTTAACACAATAACTGCCGTATGAGTTGTATTTAACTCATGCTAGTTTTGACCCCAGGGCCTCGTGAAGCACGTGTAATTCACATGTCTCTACCTTGGGAGACACATGAACTATTTTTCAGGTTGCATATAACTCACACATACAAAACCATAAAAATAACAAATTTTTCATTAAATTAGAAAGGATTGTTTTGTTTTCAAAGTTTTTATTCTATTTTCGTAGTAAAACACCATGGCCCCAAGAAAAAAATTTTTTCTTCTAGTGTGGCAGTCAGTGTGTTAAAGGGTGGACCTAAAATAATTGTGAATAGGGAGAATAAAATAGTTTTATTATATATTTTATATAAAGCCCTGAAGCGATAGCCACAGCAGCCAGGAGTTCTAAGGTCACACTAACAGACACAAACAGGATTTCTCTGGATCTAGCTTTAACTGGGTATTGGGGGCCTTCCATCTCTCCATGCTTCACCCCCCTCACGCCACCCCCACCGGTTATTTAGGGGAGTTCCCAAGGAGTTCTTGTGTGCTGATGGTAAAGTCCTCTCGGCCATCCCTGCCCTTATCCTGCCCTGCTCCACTCCTGTTTTAGTCTGTTCAGGATGCTACTTTAAAAAAATACTTGAGCCTGCGTAATTTATAAAGAACAGAAACTTATTTCTCACAGTTCTGGAGGCTGGAAAGTCCAAGACTGAGGCACCAGCAGATTTGGTGTCTGGTGAGGGCTGCTCTCTGCTTCTAAGATGGCTCCTTGCTGCTGTGTCCTCACAGGGCAAAGAGATGGAAGGGCAAAAGGAACGAGGGTGCTCCCTTCAACCACTTTTATGAGAGCATGAATCCAGGTCCAATATTGTAGGTTCTCCGTCCATATGGCCTAATCACTTTCCAAAGGGCCTCACCTCTTAAGACTATCACATTGAGTATTAGGTTCCAGAATATGAATTTTAAATGTACATATACATTCAAACAATAGCAACCTCTTTCAATTCTGTCTGCCATGAAGCAGGGGAGGGCTGGCACTGAAGGTGTTGCTGTCCATGCCAAGCACAACCTTCTGCTGCCAGATCTCTTCTCACTGCGTCGCCAGCTGGAGCCAGAGCTGCGAGCACCCCTGTAGGCCCGCCAGGTGCCCTGAATCTCCAAGTACCAATGCTGGGCCTCATCCACTGTTATCCCTAACTTGATGTGTTCTGCACGAAAGGCTGTGTGAGGAGCATCTCTCTCTTTTCTCCTTTGCATTACAGTGGGCACAAGGCCCTGCAGTGCTGCCTCGTATTTCCAAAGAGTTCCCACAATAGTCCACAGGGACTCAACTAAGGCTCTAGATGAGGGAAGTGACCACTGATATGCAGAACTGGAATGTAAACGAGCTCAGGGTGCAACAGAGAATCAGGAAGTGGTGCAGAAGCACCCAACCAAAGAAGACAGAGGCCACAGGCACCAGGTGAGTGGTGGGCCCTTGGCCACCCCTCATGTGTCCTGCCCAATCTGGAGGGAGATGAAAGTGAGCATCATCATTAAACCACACTGAAGAACATAGGTTATTTCTGTAATCAGAAAAAGGATGGCATTTCAAACCATCATTAAAATAAAAAAAATATGAAGAGATCAGCCAAGATGGCCAACTAGAGACACTGCTTGTCAAATCGTCCCAGCTGCAAGGGAGAATATTGGACTGAGGAGAGTGGAAAGCGGTTGCAGTTCAGGTGTGTATCACAGGGAGAGACAACAGAGATGACCGGGGACCCAACCAAGAAAAACTGCGAAGCTGAGAAAGAAGAAGATAGAGAGGAGAAGACAGCAGCATTGACCAAAAACAGAGAGGCTCAGAGCCCAGTGAGAGGGTAATGGGGATTCCCTTACCTCACCTAGGTACCTTTGGTGAAGAGCGGGACACAAAACATATTGGAGGTGCTTCCACCCTCCATGAGTCCAGGCACAGCAGCTAAATAGAAAATCAGGGTGATCCAGTGAACCCCAGGTGTTCGGGTGATCGAAAGGGACACTCTGTGAGAGAGTGCCATGGAGAGACCGGCGTGCCAGCTTTCTTACACCTAGACACTTCTTCCTCTGCACCTCTTCCAATCAGAGCATCATCCCACACTACTGGGACCTGTGACCTGATGGCAGTTTGTATAATGAGACTGTAAACATCAAACTAAATAAATTAATGTATTTTTTAAAGAATATTATGAGGGTACAAATGTTTTGGTTACATGAATTGGGTGGTGAGGAAGCCCTCGTGGACATATCCAATGGGAGAGTGTGGAGGGGCGCTGAGGCACAGGAAATCTGTGAGCATGCCCATTCCCCATCCCCACTGGAGAACTGCCATGTTGGATAAGGATGTGGCACTCAGAGTGAATTAGCCTAGCCCCTGGTTCCCATGACAACTGAATGCCTCAGATGTGCCAGCTGAATAGGAGCAGTTCCTTCCCCAACCCTATCATTACAATAGGGAGTTCAGCCTGAGCCAAGACACTCAGGAGTAGCTGCTTCTTCCCAGCAGAAGCATGCCCCTGGAAGAGGCCCCTGCAGATAGCCCTATCTCTCTCCCTTTGGGGTCTTGTGATGGAATAGGCATGCATAATTGGGGATCCCCCTACCCACCAGCATCCCATGGAGACACATGGTAGTGGGTCAGACACACAGCATGAGGGGTAGTTTGAGAGCAGCTGGTCTCAGGCAGTGAGGGAACTCACGTGGACTGATCTGAAGAGAGAACGTTGTGGAGTTCCAAGGAGTGAGTACGGAGGGTGCTCACCCCACCCCACAGAGAAACTGCACTAGTGGACAAGGGCAGAAAGAGCCTGGCCTGGAGCCTTAGCACTCGAGTGATTAGGCACCTCCCTCAGGAACAGCCTTCCTGGCTTGGAGAGATTGCCCTGAACTTCATACCAACCAATCCCACCAGCAGCTAGATAAGCTACCTCTGAGCCCCACTGAGGCTGTTGCAAAGTCTCCCAGGCTCTTGCAATCCAGCCATGATTTATCTTGCTCCTCCCCCAACCTCAGGGGGAGTAGAGATCAAACAACCCCCTGGGAGCCACAGGGTTCTCCCTAAAGCTAGGGGAAGTTGTGTGCCCCACTTGGGGGACCAGAGCTTACCATGGGAACAAAAGGCTATCTCAGTAGCTGGTTCTTCTACACAAACTTCAATCACTGACTGGAGGAACAACCCATAGCTAAGCATAATGCCTCCTAACTCAAGAAAACAGGGAGCAGCTGATTCCTACTTGCAAGTACCACCCACCAGCTTGGAGATTGAGATGGAGGACCTAACTCACTACATACTATTGGGAAGAGGTGAAGAGAGGAGGTCAGAGGTAACCCAAGAGGTTCATCAAACCTGCTAGAATACCCCACAGACAGCTCAGGAACAGCAAACTCCTCTCCCTGGCATGCTAATGGATTGATCTTCAGGGATCTGGAGACAGGCCTGTGAGCCAGGCCTCACACTCTCAGGTCTCGACTGAGAAACCAGGATGAGAAGGCATCAGTGAACGAACTCTGGAAACATGAAAAATCAGAGTGAAAGGATACCCCCAAAAGAAAGAAATAACTCTTTACCAGTGGATACCAACCAAAATGAAAAGATTGAAATGACAGATGAAGAATTTGAATATGGATTGTAAGGAAGCTCAATGAAATACAAGAGAAAATAGAAACCCCAACACAAAGAGACCACACAATCAACACAGAAAAAATTAACTAAAAAATTGAATTATTAAAAAAAAATCAAACAGAACTTATAGGAATGAAAAATTAATTCAAGGAAATACAAAACACAGTGGAAAGCCTTAAAAATAGACTAGATCAGGCAGAAGAAAGAATCTCCAAGTTTGAAGACAACACCTTTGAGTTAAACAAGGCAGTCAGAGAAAGAAGAGAGAAGAAGAATGAACAAAGCCTACAAGAAAGATGGGATCATGTAAAGAAGCCTAATATAAGAATCATAGGCATCCCTGAGAACGAAGAAGAAAATACACAAGGCTTGGAAAATCTATTTGAGGGAATAATTGAGGAAAATTTCCCTGGACTTGCTAGAAATCTAGATATTCAGGTACAGGAAGCTCAAAGGACTCCTGGGAGATTCATTGTGAAGAGGCAATCACCACGACACATAGTCATCAGACTGGCCAAAGTAAACATAAAAGAAGCATTCCCATGAACCATAAGGTGAAAGCATCAGGTAATTTACAAAAGAAAACCCATCAGACTAACTGTAGACTTCTCAACTGAGACCTTACAAGCCAGAAGGTATTGGGACCCCCTTGTTAGTCTTCTCAAACAGAATAATGCCCAACCTAAAATTCTGTATCCTGCAAAACTAGGTTCCTTATATGAGAGATAAATAAAGACTTTCTCAGACAAGCAAACACTGAGGGAATTTTTCAAGACCAGACCTGCCCTGCAGGAAGTTCTCAGAACTGCATTTTACATGGATTAACACAATAGACACCCACCACTGTAAAATTACCCAAAAACTAAAGATCAGAACCAAGATACCACAATGGCTCAAGAAGTAAAACAAGGTAATAAAGTTCTACTTGACAAGATGAACACCAATCCACCCCACTTATCAATTCTTTAAAAAATGTGAATTGCTTGAATTCCCCCCTCAAGAGACATAGGCTGGCTGAATGGTAAAAAAATACAAGCCAAGTATCTGTTGTCTGCAGGAAACACATCTAACCCACAAGAATTCATTCAGACTCAAGATTAAGGGATGGAAGACAATATTCCATGCAAATGGAAACCAAAAAAGTTGGTATAAACATTCTCATATCAGATAACATAGATGTCAAATCAGCAAAAGTAGAGAAAGACAAAGATGGTCATTATATAATGGTGAAGGGAACAATTCAACAAGAAAACATAATGATCCTAAATATTTATGCACCTAACATAGGTACACCCAGATTCATAAAGCAAACCCTCCTTTATCTAAACAAAATGATAAATAGCAGCATCATGATAGCCAGGGACTTCAACACCCCATTGAAAAAATGGGACAGATCCTCCAAGCAGAAAATAAACAAAGAAACAATGGACTTCAATGGAACTCTAGAACAAATGGGCCTAACAGACATTTACAGACCATTGCTACCCCAAAACTACTGAATATTACTCATTTGCTCATGGAACAGTCTCTAAGATTGATCACATCTTAGGGCACAAAACATGTCTCAATAAGTTTTAAAAAATAGAAATTAGACCATGTATCTTCTCAGACCATAGTGGAATAAAATTGGAAATCGATTCCAACAAAAACATCCAACTCTACACAAAGTCATGGAAATTAAACAATCTACTGCTGAATGATTGTTGGGTCAAAGAGGAAATTAACATGGAAATCAAAAGATTCTTCAAACTAGATGACAAAGGGGACACAAGTTATAAAAATCCGTGGGATTCCGCAAAAGCAGCAAAAGGGGAAAATTCATAGGCTTTAAATGCCTACATTCAAAAGACAGAAAGATCACAAATCAACAATCTCATGAATCATCTCAAAGAATTGGAAAAGGAAAAGCAAACAAATCCCAAACCCAGCAGTAGAAAAGAAATAACTAAGGTCAGAACAGAGCTAAATGAAAATGAAAACAAAAGAATTACACAGAAAATTAATGAAACAAAAAGTTTGGTCTTTGAAAAGATAATCAAAATCAACAGGCCTCTTGCTAGATTAACCACAAACAGAAAAGAAAGTATCCCACTGAGCTCAATGAGAAATGAAAAAGAAGATATTATAACTGATACCCACAGAAATACAAAATATCATCACTGAATACTATAAAAATCTCTATGCATATAAACTTGAAAACATTAAGGAAATGGAAAAATTCTTGGAAACACACAATCTCCCTAGGTTCAATCAGGAAGAAAGAGAATTCCTGAACAGACCAATATCAAGTAATGAAACGGAAGCAGCAATAAAAAAATCTCCCAATAAAAAAGTCCCAGTCCCAGATGGTTTCACACCTAAAGTTTACCAGACCTACAAAGAAGAGCTGGTACTAATACTGCAGAAATTGTTGCATAACATCAAGAAGGAAGCAATCCTCTCTAACTTGTTCTATGACACCAATATCACCTTGATAACAAAGCCAGGAAAGGACACAACAAAAAAAGAAAACTATAGATCAATATCCTTTATGAATATAGATGCAAAAATTCTCAATAAAATCCTAGCAGACCAAATTCAGCTGTACATCAAAAAAAAATAATCCACCATAACCAAGTGGGCTTTGTCCCAGAGAAGCAGGGACGGTTCAGAATATGCAAATCTATAATGTGATTCACCACATAAATAGAAGCAAAAACAAAGACTATATGATCCTCTCAACAGACACAGAAAATCATTTCACAAAATTCAGCACCGTTTTATGATAAGAACTCTTAACAAAATAGGCATATATGGAGCCATAACAACAAACCCACAGCCAACATCATACTGAATGGGGGAAAATTGAGAGCATTCCCACTTAGAACTAGAACCAGACAAGGTTGCCCACTGTCACCACTTCTATACAACATAGTGCTGGAAAGTCCTAGCCAGAGCAATTAGGCAAGAGAAGAAAATCAAGGGTATCCAAATTGGGAAAGAAGAGGTAAAACTATTGCTCTTTGCTGACAATATAATTTTTATCTAGAAAACCTCAAAGATTCTGCCAAGAGGCTCCTGGAATTGATAAAAAAAAATTCAGCAAGGTCTTAGGTTACAAAATTAATGTACACAAATCAGTGGCATTCCTATATACCAACAATGGTCAAGCTGAGGATCAAATTAAAGATTCAATACCTTTCACAATAGGAACAAACAAAATAAAATACTTACGGGTATATCTAACCAAGAAGGCAAAAGTCCTCTACAGGGAGAACTACAAAACACTGAGGAAGGAAACAGCAAAGAATGTAAACAAATGGAAAAACATATCATGTTCATGGATCAACAGAATCAACATTGTTAAAATGTCTATACTACTGAAAGTGATTTATAGATTCAATGCAATCCCCATGAAAATACCAACATCATTTTACTCAGATCTAAAGAAGATAATTCTATACTTTGTATGGAACTAGAAAAGACCTCAAATAGAGAGAACAACCTTAACAAAAAGAACAAATCAGGAGGCATCACTTTACCAGACTTAGGCTATAGTCACCAAAACAGCATGGTCACTATAACTGGCACAAGAACAGAGACATAGACCAATGGATCAGAACAGACTACCCAAACACAAAACCATCCTCATGTTGCCATCTGTTCTTTGAGAAAGCAGACAACAACATACACTGGGGAAAAGAATCCCTATTCAATTAATAGTGCTGGGAAAATTGGATAGCCACATGTAAAAGACTGAAACAGGATCCGCGCCTCTCACCACTTGTAAAAATTAATTCACAATGGATAACAAACTTAAACCTAAGGCATAAAACATAAGGATTCTAGAAGAAAATGTTGGGAAAACTCTTATAGATATCAGCCTACATAAAGAATTTATGAGGAAGACCCCAAAGGCAATCACAGCAACAGCAAAAATAAATAAATGGGACCTGGTTAAATTAAAAAGCTTCTACACAGCCAAAGAAATAATCAATAGAGTGAATAGACAACCTACAGAATGGGAGAAAATATTTGCATGCTATACATCCGTTAAAGGGCTAATTACCAGAATCTCCAAAGAACTCAAGCAAATCAGCAAGAAAAAAATCAAACAACCCCATTAAAAAGTGGCCAAAAGACATGCACAGAAGCTTTTCAAAAGAAAATATACTAATGTTCAATAAACATATGAAAAAATGTTCAACATCTCTAATCATCAGGGAAATGTGAATCAAAGCCACAGTGGGATATCATCTAAGTCCTGTGAGAATGTCTTTTATCAAAAAGTCCCAAAATAATAGATACTGGTGTGGAAACAGAGAGAAAGGAACACTCATATACTATTGGTGGGACTGCAAACTAGTACAACCTCTATGGAAACTAATATGGAGATATTGCAAAAGACTAAAAGTAGACCTACCATTTGATCCAGCAATCTCACTATTGGGTATTCGACAAAAGGAAAAAAAGTCATTTTATCAAAAAGACAGTTGCACCCAAATGTTTATCGTAGTACAATTCATAGTCACAAAGATGTGGAATCACCCAAAGTTCCCATCAATACATGAGGGGGGCCGGGCGCGGTGGCTCAAGCCTGTAATCCTAGCTCTCTGGGAGGCCGAGGTGGGCGGATCCTTTGAGCTCAGGAGTTCCAGACCAGCCTGAGCAAGAGCGAGACCCCATCTCTACTATAAATAGAAAGAAATTAATTGGCCAACTAATATATAGAGAAAAAGTTAGCCGGGCATGGTGGCGCATGCCTGTAGTCCCAGCTACTTGGGAGGCTGAGGCAGCAGGATTGCTTGAGCCCAGGAGTTTGAGGTTGCTGTGAGCTAGGCTGACGCCACGGCACTCACTCTAGCCTGGGCAATAAAGTGAGACTCTGTCTCAAAAAATAAATAAATAAATAAATAAAATAAAATACATGAGGGGATTGATAAAATGTAGTATATGTATACCATGGAGTATTACTCAGCCATAAAAAACTAGTGAACTAATACCTTTTGTAACAACTTGCATTGAACTTGAGACCATTCTTCTAAGTGAAGTATCATAAGAATAGAAAAACAAACACCATGTGTACTCACTATTAAATTGGAACTATCAATCAACACTCACGTGCACGCATGGTAGTAAAACTCAACAGAAATCAAGCAGGTGAGAGGGGAGGAGGGCATGGGTAAACTCACATCTAATGGGTACAATGCACGATATCTGGTAATGGGTACTGTTGTAACTTTGACTCAAAATGTACAAAAGCAATTCATGTAACCAAAACGTTTGTACCACCATAATATTCTTTAAAAAAAATACACTCATTTATTTAGTTTGATGCTTATAGTCCCATTATACAAACTGCTGTCAGGTCCCAGGTCCCAATAATGTGGGGGAAGTCACTCTCAATGGATTATTTTGCTGTTTCCATAAAGTCATAGGTGAACAAAACCCTTTAGATGGTGTAGGGAGAGATATCAGATCTAAATGGCCCCAACTAAGTGGCATCCAACATTCTGTTGCCCTGAGTGGGCAGGTCAGAAAAATACCTGTCCGTATGCCTCTTCCTGGTCTGGACCTTCAGAATAGGACCTCAGGGCGATTAGTCCTGCCTGTGCCTGCCCCAACTTCCATTTCTGGTATCAAGGACTTTTCAACTACTCCCTTGCCTCCTCACATGTCTGTGACTGACCACGTGTGTGCACACACAGGAATCTTGCCCTTGGCCCAGTCCATTTCCAAAGCTGCTGGTCAGCACTGGTGTTCGTTTCCTGATTAATAGCTGCTCACTCCAGGAAAACCTAAAGACATTTCTCTGGTTCTGCTCTACTGCTTCAGGAGGCAGAGAGCCTCTGAATCTTACCTTTCCAGCATCATTTCCAGGCAGGATTTATAGAGGACGTCTGTATCCTACAGGAGGTCTAAATTCCCATTCTGCAGGTACTTCTAATTTATTTCAGCATTCTGTTATCCTTTTCCTGTGAAATCTTTCTTCTATTCCATGTGCTTTTCTCTGCCTCGCCCTCTCAGTCTCACCCTTCCTTCAAACTAAGTTAGGAGAGGGACTCTGCTATTCATGGTCGACCTTACCCCGTGCTTTGTAAAGTATGCTAAAGGATTTTCTCCCCACCCTTGCCACTGGATTTTAAAATTAATTCTAAAAGAGAACACAGTTTCTGAGGCTGTCCTTCCTTGAAGGACATTTTTTATTCCCTCTGCAAAATGCATACCGGGGATTGGTCTATAGGAAAAAATGTTTCTGTGCCTCTGTTTTGTATTATTCCTGGGGTGGTTTGGAGGATGGGTGACCTGATGACACAATTAACCTAAGGGAGCATCCTTGTTCTCTGTCTGAGTTCAGTTTACCACATAATCGGGGTTGGCAGGGGATATCCTGAAACAGCAGCAACTCTCTCTACACAAAACATCATTTTGCCTCGGGCCAAGCCTATTCACCTTGATGGTTACTTTCAGACAGCGTCTAGCATCTTGCTCACAACTATCATACTGGTCCCCAGCGATTAAAAAGAACACTGGGCTTGTCCTACACATACGCAAACACACACACACACTCACACACACACTCTCTCTCTCTCAGTCTCAGGGAGAAGTATGCCTTCCAGAAGTGTTCTTTTTATTGCTGCTCAAACCTGAACCTCTTCCTTGAAGAGGGAAGGGCAAAAGAGGGAGATGTCTGAACACGTCTCGGAGTTCGGGGCTGTGGTTTCCTCCACCTCCCTGGCACAGGTCTAGAGTCAGAGCGGTAGGAGAAGGAAGTGGTCAGAGAAGAGGAGGCAGCTATGTTAAAAGAGAGCAGGGGGCTGGGAGCAAGCCCTGTGCTCCCTTTCTGCCCTTAGTCCTTGCTAAAACCCCAGAGCACTCAAGTAGGAAATGGATGGACAGTCCTGCTCTTTCAGGTTCTGTTGGGCACCTTTTCAAACCCTAAACTAAAATATAGAACATGGACTTTCTGGGTTCATTCTAGAGAGGTGGCAGTCCGTTTGCTGGTGGAAATCCTGGCGGTGTGAGCTGTGAATCATGCTGATGTTGGCTTAGGGTTGACACGATGGGATGACGGTGGAGGTGCCTGTGAGCTCTCTTGCTGTGTTTCCCCCTCTGACCTCTCCTGTTGTTTACTTTCTCCTTAATTTCACGTTTGTCAGTCATAGGGGGCAGGGGCAAGACTGGAAGGGGGACAATCATTCCCAATTACTACTAACCCCAGAGCACACAAAACCAAATGTAGACCACTCCTCAGTCACCTACCACCGACCCTGACAGCGCAGGTCTGTGCCAGGATGGGGGATAGGTATCCCTCATTCAAAATGACCCCTGAAAGGCCACTGCGGTAAATATATGTGGTTCGCTAAATGTAAGTGTCTGACTACATATTTAAAAACAAATAAACTTTTTTTAAAGCCTTTAATAATAGCTAGAATCCCACTAACCAGCACTTTTTCTTATTAAGATTATAATAATTAAGAAAAGAAACGAATAACAACAAAAAAGATAAAAATAATATTTCCATGTGCCAGGAAGTTATTTTATATAATATTTACAACAACCCTAGGGAAACCCCAGGTGCCAAAGAGGTTAGTAAGCCAGCTAAGATCATACTACTGTTCATAAGTGGCAGAGTTAAAATTCAATCCCAGGTTCTATGTTATAAACAGCTATTCTGTACATCTTAGTCCATTTCGTGATGCCATAACAGAATATCTGAGAATGGGTAATTTATAAAGAAAAGAGGTTTATTTGGCTCATGATTCTGTTGGCCAGAAGGTCCAAGAGCATGGCACTGGCATCTGCTTGGCTTCTGGTGAGGACCAAGTGCTGCGTCACAACATGGCGGGAAAAGCAGAGACGCAAGCAGGCATGTGCAAAAAAGGGCAAAACATGAGAGTCAGCCTCACTTTGTGACAACCGCTCTCATGGGAACTAATCTATTCCCATGAGAACTAACCTAGTCTCCTGAGAAAGACATTAATGTATCTTTAACGACCTAAGCATCTCTTCAAGGCAGCACTTCCCAACACTGCTACATTGGCAGTTAAATTTCAACATGAATTTTGTTGGGGACAAACAGCATCCAAACCACAGCACTACATACATCTTGCTTTTTCTGTTTGTGTGTTTTTTGTTCTTAAGCCCTGAATCATGATAGTGAGTAAGAATTTTACAGCTATTAGGGTAGTCATCAGTGCTGTTCACCAAATATTTTTATATTGCCCCTTGTGAGCACTGAGGAGGACAATACTTCCCAGCCACTCCTGGGTGTGGCCATGTGACTGGTTCAGGCTAATGAGTTGTGAGTGGAAGTACTAGAAGTGATGTGTGTCACTGCTGGACAGGGCATTTAATCATTGATGGGAGTTTCTCCAGAGCTTGCTTTCCATCTGCAAATGGCCACATTACAGCTTACAAAGTAAAATAAAAATCTCAGGACAACCCTCCCCTGCCAACTCCTTATGCAAAAGGAAAGGTCAAGCCTGGAGACTGAGTCATGCAACACCTCCTTCCAAATGAATAGCTGTTACTAATATTATGCATTAGCCAGATCTTCATGGAAAGTTAAAAAGCCTCAGGCATCTACAAGGACTGCCCCCACAGATCATTCATAGGAAATTCTCTGCTGACCTCCCATAAACAAGGACGTGCAAATTATAACTTTAGTCTGCAGGCTAAGTGGAGCTTCTAAAACTAAAGTCCTTTTGATTCCGCACTAATAATGTTGGTTACAAGTTTACCTTCCCAGGTGCAGAACAGAGACAAGACAGAATCAATCTATCTTTCACCTACCCAGAGACATCTGCATAATTAATTCTTCCTTTACTCCCTTTTTCTCTTCAAACATTCACCATACCTTATGTAAAATGTAGATTTCCTGGGCCTCACAAGAATGTAACCATTTGCCTCAGGGCCTACTCCCTCCTCCTTTTTCTTTCGGTATGTCCTCTCCCCTTAAAATACTGAGTCCCCAGATCCTTCTTTGGGGAGTACAAGTCACAGATATTCCTGTTCCTTGTGTTTATCCCAGTTATGTCCTCAAACTTCAGCTTAATAAACCTCCATTGATCGAGATCGTTTCCTCAGTCACTTATTTTGGATTGTCAAGCTTTGTCAGCATAGGTCCTAAAGTGAGGACGACATTGAACCGAGTCCCAGTTAGCCCATGGTAGATATGTCATATGCCTGAAATCTGGGGGTTATTTGATACTACAGCATAATGTAGCCTATCCTGACTGATAGGGTCACAGCCTAAAGAGCGCAAAAATGTACTTTTCTTTTTCCTAAACTGAACTTAACTCTCAAACCACCGCATCCTCCAATAGTAGAACATTTAGTCTTGCCATCCAACTCTCTTTGGTGTAATGCTCAGCCATTCTTTGAGAGGAGAATACTTGGTCAATTCCAAATTCTGCCCCTTGGGAAATCCTAAGTGTCAAAGGAGTTAAGTAAGTGAGCTAAGTTCATACTACTCTTTACAAGGGGCACAGTCAAAATTCAACCCCAGGCTCTCTGCAAACAGCTATTCTATGTGTCTTAGTCTATTTTGTGTTGCTATAACAGAATATCCAAGAACAGGTAATTTATAAAGATAAGATGTACTCTGCCACCCCTTACCTGCATCTAACTTTTGAATAACGGAGGGGGTAAAAAGAGTAAAGTGCCCCATAATGAAGAGAGGCACAGGAGGTGACCTTTGCCCCATGGCTGTCTTCTCTTCTGCAGGTTATCATGGCCATGTGACTCTGTCCTCTCTGCTTTGGGGTGGATGTCTGCAACACCAGGCACACCATTCTGTCCCCTCCTCATCTCAACTCATGGTCTCTGGGGCCTACTAGTTCCCTCACAACAGTTCTCCTTCCTCCACACCAGGTCTCTGGACCTCAAGGCTGTTAGGACACTCTGAGGTCGTCTGGAGTAATCCATTCTGCTACAGGGACCATTGCTCTGGCACCATGCCCAACTGGGGATGGGGTGAGTGTGTCACTCTAAGGGCCTCACCGTCTCCCCTGGCTACACCTTAAGGAGCAAAACACAAGTGCTCTCTTATCTCAGGCCCCAGCTTCCTAAAGCTGTCAGAAGTTATTATCACACATTTCCTATACCCAACTGCTGAGATTAAGCGGCAGGGGATGGGGTGGGGGTTGGGGTATCTGGACTCTGAACATCCTCACCGAGAAGCTCAACCATACCTTAGTCTCTTGCTTTCCTTTACCAATTTTCCGTTCCCTCTCCCTTTGGGGTGGAAAACTCTCAGGGCTACTCAAAGTGCTATTTTGCAATGAGCTAAGCGCTAGTGCCTGTCGGCACATAAATCAACATATGGCTTCCTTCATCAGGAAAGTCTTGATACAGAAACAACAACAACAACAGTGCCCACTGAACTCAACAGTGCTCAGGGTGATAAAGTTGATTTACATTCTGGAATAGGCTCCTTATCTCAGTAGCAGGTCTCAGGAGGCAGCCTATTTTGTTGTGTTTTCTTACCTATGCTGTGGTTTATGGATAAATTTTATGCCCAGCTGCCTTCTGGCTTTGGCTTTTGATGTTCAAAGCCAGTTTGGGAATTGAAAAAACCTTCCCACTCTCTGGTGACTTGTCTTTCAAGTCTATTGTTTCAGCTATGAGTTTAAAACAACCCTGTTAGACAATTCAATTGACTCCTTTGTTTCAGCCTCTAGCTGCCCGTATCCTGGGAAGAGTTTGTTTGTTTTTGTTTTTGTTTTTAAATCATTGCTCAGAGACTGGTGAGGAAAAGATATTATAATAACTCTACCTTTGCACTGTTTAGCTTTTTAAAAGCATTTCCTGTCTCTCTGGTTAGAATGTTGCGTGGTGTTTAAGGTAGAAATTTATTCTATAAATGGGAACTCTCTAAGCATTCAGATTAAACAAAGTTTGTCTAGCTTTTAGTGTAGATTACTTTTTATTGCTAGTCATTTTGAATGTTTCCCTCTAATAGCACATATAATCAAAAAGTTGCCTGATTAATGTGATGTTTAAGGACATGAATAAATGCTTCTTATAACATGAAATGAAGAAAGGAATTACAATGTTGGGTTGCAGTGTACATATAACTTTAAAAATAACAACTACCAAAAGGGTAGGCTTAAGAAAAAATGATAGAAATAAATACTTTATAATTTAAATTTATATAATATTCTTTAATAAAAAATAATTTTAATTTTTCGAAACAATGACTACCTTTCCCTATTGATTCATAACTTGGGTGATGCATTAGCCCAGGTTACATTTTGCCTTATGTTAGTCTTTTAGATGGTTTGTCTCCCCAGCTTCTCTTCTAAGAAACTTTTCTGCAATATTTTAATAACCTTAGAAAGTAATCAGACTCAATTGTGGTATATTATTACTGGCATCAATCCATTTAAGAGCCCTTCCCTGCATTCCTGATGCTCATTTCTACCCAGTCCCCAGGTACCATATGTGCTAGTGTCTAGAGATTTATGTGCGCCTTCACACAATGCGTTAAGTATCGCTGATCCACATGCAAACATGCTTCCCATATACATGAAGGGCACAGTGCTATTCCGTGCCAAACGATCTCTTACTTTGATCACCCAATGCAATATTTTCAAGATTTATCCCATCACCAGCCACTTGTCGTTCCCTATCTCAGAGGACAGGGAGTCATCTCAAATCCCTTACACAGGCTGTGAAGGATCTAAAATTAAGTTGCCTGGTGACCCAAACCCTGAGATCACACTCAGTTACCAGGCCTGTAGAATTTTTTTATAGCTCTATTGAGGTATATTTTACATAGTACAAAATTTGCCTGTTTAAATTGTACAATTCAGAGGTTTTCAATATTCTCGCAAGGTTGTACGACTGTTGCCACTAGCTAATTCCAGAACATTTTCATCACCCCTAAAAGAAACTCTATACCCATTAGTGGTTATTCCCTAGTACTCTCTCCCCCTAAACCCTGGCAACCATTACCTTACTCTCTGTCTTCACGAATTCGCATATTTGGGACATTTCACATAAGTAGAATTATACAATATGTTGTCATTTATGACTGGCTTCCTTCACTTAGCATAATATTTTCAAAGTACACCCACAATACAGCATGCATCAGTATTTTGTTCCTTTTCCTGGCTGAATCATATTCCATTGCATGGATATACCATGTTTCGTTTATCCATTGGGCTTATAGAATTTAAAGCAGTATCACTTCTAGTGCCTAAACTACAGTCGATTTGGAGATTTATATTTCTGTCAAAGAATGAGTGTAAAGTATGTCTTTATTTTTAAAAATAATGTAGGCATCTCAGCAAGAGGAATGGGAAAAAAATAGGAAATTTCTATATTTTTCTATTCTTTCAGAAAAACAGAATTCTCTGCAAACCATAGATGTTTTTCCACTTTTCCCCTGTGCCTACCCATCCCTACACACCTTCCGAATCCCTGAGGACCAGAGAACACGGTGCTGGGCTGGCTGGTGCTGAGTGTCCAGGAATCGGTGAGGAAAGACTTAAATGAAGAAGGAAGAAAGTCTCCCCCTCGCTCTTTCCCTCTCCCCCTCTCTCCCTCCAACCTCCCCCCACATCCACTTTGCCAGGCTTCCTTCTTGCTGTGCAAGTGGTCAGCAGGCTGCAAGCGGGCAGAAGCGCAGGAGAGGTCAGCGGTTAAGCTTAATTGTAAGTAAATACAATTTCTCTGGGGCGGCTGAGGGAAAGGAGAGCAGATAAGATCAGTGAAAGTGCTCCAAGGGCCTTGGAAAGCAGCCCCTCTGCAAATATAGGATTGGCTTTTATTGTCCCTGCTGTTAATAAAACAGATGTTCTCAAAGCATTCCTCCAACCAGTGACAGGGCTTGGAAAATTGCTGTCCCTTTATTGGTCGCTGAAACCAAATAAAAATCAAATTAAAGTTTAATTCACCTCATAATTTTCTTCATGGCAGCTCTGCTCGGCAGCCTGGAGGCAGAGCCAGCTTCCTCCTCCTCTGTAGCATGCGTGGCCCTCAGCCTGAAGCCCCCTGGGGTCAGTTGCTCCTTTTCCCTTTCCTAGAGGTCCAGTGTGGGTGTTTGCAGCTGGAGAAAAGGCCGCAGCCCAGGCTGAGATGAAAGGAGGTTTGGAAGCTACCGGAAGATACCAGAAAGGACTTCCCTCCTCTTCTCTCTGGGGTCTCCATGGCAACAGGGGGAAAGCTGCTAGGTATTCTAGCTATGTGACCCTGGCCACTCATATTGCCCACCCGTCCCCCTAGGGGTGCCAGACCATAATCACTGTGAGGCCCACAGCCACATATGTCACGTTCCCTCTTCTACTCCCTGTACCCAGGACAGTGTCTGGGGTAATGGGGGCTCAATTAATATTTCATGCTTTTATGCAATAAGTTGCCCTATTCAATTAATACATGAATGAGTGAATGAACAAATGAAATCATTTTCCAGTGTTTTCTTTTTAAATAATCTCCATTCTTTTTTTTAAATCTTCTTCCTTCCTTCCTTTCTTTTCATTGACATACAGATAATGTAAGACTTCCAGGGCACCGTTCCAACTCTAACAGACGATTCCGCACGTGCTGGGAGTTAACAGCTTGCTACCGACTATGTAAACTCCAAGTTGGGTTTCGCAGATTTGAAATGTCTCAAGTGCTCTCCAGATGCAAACCAGCCACCTCTTCATCTAAGAAAACGCAAACACAAGGAGAAGGTCAGGAAGTAGCCAGGAGGTGGATGAACACTAGCACCCGGAAGAGTTTTCGAGGTCAAGAACGGCCTTAAGAAAAGCCATGGCAGCAACATGAGAATGTCAGAAGTAAAACTCAGGCACGGCTGCGAGTCCTCCTTCCAAATGAGCCCCTGCTCACCCCTGCTCCGTCTACCATTTCAGCGCCTACAAAATGGACTAGACCACACAGAGATGAGTGAGACTAGAGGCTGACTGTGAGGGACCACAGACTAGCAGGGACAGCTGATGTGGACATGAATTGTTACCCTACAGGGTGGCGAGGGATGCAATAGAGACATAAAGTAGAAGGTGCTGGGACGATCTCCACGGAGGAGGAGGTGATGGAGAGAGTCCTGGCAGGAACGATGTGACTCAGTTTGGGACTTACACAGTGGAGACAAGATCGGAAGGAGAGGCCCGGTGTGGTGGCTCACACCTATAATCCTAGCACTCTGGGAGGCTGAGGCGGGTGGATTGCTTGCGGTCAGGAGTTCAAAACCAGCCTGAGCGAGACCCTGTCTCTACTAAAAAGAGAAAGAAATTAATTGGCCAACTAAAAATATATAGAAAAAATGAGCTGGGCATGGTGGCGCATGCCTGTAGTCCCAGATACTCAGGAGGCTGAGGCAGGAGGATTGCTTGAGCCCAGGAGATTGAGGTTGCTGTGAGCTAGGCTGATGCCACAGCACTCTAGCCATGGTAACAGAGTGAGACTCTGTCTCAAAAAAAAAAAAAAGATCAGAAGGAGTACTTAAGGACATGAGAATGGAGAATGGGCAACACATTAGGGTTGACTGTTTCTTAATTCATCTTCAGTCTCTGTTGCGAGGCAGACGCCACCTCCACTAGGCATTTCCCTCCTTACCAGTGTCTTGAACACACACTAAGCTTTAATATTTGTGGCAATGCTCATCTTTGCACACATGAATGGGAGTTTTGCTTTAAGGGCCAAGGACTTGATCATTGCACGTCTTTTCACCTGAGGTTAAAGAGCAGAGGATGTAGAAATCATGCCATTAAAAGATTTTTTTTTCACTTCGCTTTATAAAATACAGTGCATTTTCTGAAACTGTGTATACAAGCTAACCAGTCTGTATTGCCTCTGTCACAGAAGCAGCTGAGCAGAGTTAAGCATTCTGATTTTGACTCATGAACCAGGAAATCTTTCTGGCAGATCCTGGTGGGTTTCCAGTTTGGCTGCTGACAGAGAGAGAGAGATGTGCTTTCTATACCCCCTTCCTCTCCATCCCATGTCGCTGCCCACATTCCTCAGAGCTGGCAAGAGACGCTGACAGAACGGAGCACCCATGGTTTGCAGAGCTGAGGTTTACTCCGCAGGCAGCCCAGAGCCAGAGAAGGGCTCTCTGGCAGCCTGTAGCAAGTCAAGGTCATGTCTCGGCTACATGTAGACAGGGTGTCACTCGCTGAGACACAGTTCCTCTTTCTACCCAACTCCCCCACCTTCGTTTAACTTTAGCATTTTCTGAACAGGATCAGGCTTATTCCAAGACAGTGTTTAGAAGGGCTGGTATTAAGTTTAGAGGGAGAAAATAAAGGAAGAAGAGGAAGGAGGAAAAGGTTGGGGAAAGATTGGAGAAAGGAGAGGAGCAAAAGGATGGAGGAATTGGAGAAGCCACGAGATAAACAACAAAAAAAGAAAGGATAATAATAGTTCTGACTCTCTAGGGTTGTTGTGAGGATTAAAGACTCCTACCTCAGGGCATTTGCACTTGTCACCTCCACTAGTAACTCTCCTCAGTGATATCGTTCCCTCAATCCACTGCAAATGTCACCTCACAGTGAGGCCATCTTTGATCTCCCTATAAAATCCACTTCTTCCATCACTCTCTAATTGCGTAGCCAGTTCTATTTTTATTTGTAGCAGTTATCATCACCTGCCATATTGTATATTTATTGGTTTGTCTTTCCTCAAAAAAATGTAAACATCACCAGCATAAGGACTTTTTCTATTTCATTACTGGCTGTATTTCAAGTATCTAGTACAATGCCTGGCACATAGTAGGTATATTAGTCAGGATTCTCCAGAAGGACAGAACCAATAGGAGAGAGAGAAGAGAAGAGAAGAGAAGAGGAGAGAAGAGAAGAGAAGAGAAGAGAGGAGAGGAGAGGAGAGGAGAGGAGAGGAGAGGAGAGGAGAGGAGAGGAGAGGAGAGGAGACTGATTAAGGGAGTTGGATCATGTGATTACAGAGGCTGAGAAGTTCCACAACAGGCTGTCTGCAAGCTGAAGGCCCTGGGATGCCAGGAGCATGACTCCATCCAAATCTGAAAGGGTCTGAACCAGGGAGACTGATAGTGTGACTCTCAGTCCAAAGCTGAAAGCCTGAGAACCCAGACGGGAGTAGGGGGTGGTGCTATGTAAGTCCTAGAGTCCAAAGGCCAGAGGGCCTGGAGTTCTGATGTTCAGTTCAAGGGCAGGAGAAGAAGAGTACCCCAGCTCCAGGAGAGGGACAAAGAAAAAGAATTCACCTTTCCTCTACCCTTTTGTTCCATCCAGACCCCCAGACAATTGGATGGGGCCTGCCCACGTTGAGAGCAGATCTGCCACTCTCAGTCCAGTTACTCACACGCCAATCTCCTCTGGGCGTACTCTCTCAGAACACACCCAGAAATAATGCTGCACCAGTTCCCCAGGTAGTCCTTAACCTACTCAAGTTGACACCTGAAATTAACCATTATAACAGGTGTTCAATAAGTGTTTGTTGAATAAATGAATGAGAGAAAACAAACAAACTTCCTCCTTCCCTACCCAATCTCACAATGTCCCTGGAAAGAATGAGAGTTTTTATCTCATATCTTTATTTCATGGAAAGAAACGTTTTTGTTCACATATAGCTTGAACCTTCCCCTTCTTTTCATAGTTTTTTTTTTCTACCAACACCCTAACATCCTACAAAGAGAGAGGGAGAGAGAGAGAAAGAGAAAGAGAACATGTGCGAGTTCATGTGCCATCAAAGGAATCTTCCTTTCTTTCATGGCAATCCCTTTGGAACAAACCTTCAGTCCGTTAGGCAACGACAATGACAGTTTCTTTCCCACCTCCCCGAAGAGGCCGAGGATGAATCTGGTGATGAAGGGAGGAGCGTGATGTGAGGCACAGCTCACATCACAGAGATTCCTCAGGAACATTATTTTTCTCTGTGCTTTCTAAAGCCACTATAAAAAGCTCCAGATTTTTCTTTCTGAGTTGTGGCTGCTTTAAAGAATATAAAATCTGAAATACTGTGAACCCCCACATGATTTCACCTCTGGCAGCTGATGTGAGACACAGTGGTGGGACTCCGTGGCTGTTATCTTTGACTTGCAGCCCTGGGAGGAGGGCAGTTGGAAAGGAGGACTCTCCTCAAGTAATGGTGGTTCCACTGGGGTTTGGGGCTTTGTGCTGCAGTTTAAGCAATTCAGGCAGGAAAGATAGAAGGGATTAATGAAAAGGAACCATAGGAAAGAGAAGGGGAGGGAAATGCAAAACCGAGGAAGAGGGAGAGAAGAGACAAAGGTGCTAGGCTCACCTATTATCTTGTCTACAGGGACCAAGAAAACCTTCCACTTAGGTTTGGTCACTTTAGGGCAATGACCTTCAAATCTATGCTTCCAGCAACCCTTAATCATTTGATAGAATTTTCTTCCCAGCATACCTTATGTTGTATAATAGAAAATTTATCTGGTCTTTTTCCCAGGTTCCTGGAATAGAGTTTCTAACACCCGTGGGAGTCTCTGTGTGATAGAAGTCTCTTTGTTATTCATGAGCCCCGGGATCCCTGTGCAATTGCTATCACTATGCTAACGAGGTAGCTCACCTGGTAGGCCCCTTGATAGCTTTAGGATGGAGGGTGGGAGCTTGTCACCAGGAAGACCAACCAAGTAATTGGAAGGTTGGATTTCTGAACTAGCTCAACCTCCAAGGAGGAGAGGAGGCTGGAGATCGAGTTTAACTGGGGGGCAATGATTTAATCTATCATGCCTATATAATGAGATCCCAATAAAAGCTCTGGACACTGAAGTTCAGTGGAGCTTTGTGGTTTGTGAACACACTGGTGTGCTGGAGGGTGATGTGTTTGGATTCCATGAGAAGAGAGGAATGAAACTCTGCACTCAGGATTCTCTCAGTCCTCACCCTACGTGTCTCTTCATTTGGCTGGTCCTGATCTGGTTTCTTTCTGAGAAGTATCTATAATTGGAAGTATAGAACTTTCCTGAGATCTGTAAGTCATTTTAGCAAATTATCTAACCTGAAGGGGGCTGGGCGCGGTGGCTCATGCCTGTAATCCTAGCACTCTGGGAGGCCAAGGCGGGCGGATTGCTTGAGGTCAGGAGTTTGAAACCAGCCTGAGCAAGAGTGAGACCCTGTCTCTACTATAAATAGAAAGAAATTAATTGGCCAACTAATATATATAGAAAAAATTAGCCAGGCATGGTGGCGCATGCCTGTAGTTCCAGCTACTCGGGAGGCTGAGGCAGAAGGATTGCTTGAGCCCAGGAGTTTGAGGTTGCTGTGAGCTAGGCTGATGCCACGGCACTCACTCTAGCCTGGGCAACAAAGTGAGACTCTGTCTCAAAAAATAAATAAATAAATAAAAATAACCTGAAGGGGTCATGAGAATCCTTGAATTTATAGCTAGTCAGTCAGAAGTACAAGAGACCTGGGGACCTCCTGAACTTGTGGCCAGTGTCTAAATTTGGGCAGTGCCCTCAACTTACAGGGTGTATTAGTCAGGGTTCTCTGGAGGGACAGAACCAATAGGATACATGAAAGGGGATTTATTAGGGGGAATTAGCTCACACAATCCCAGAGGTGGAAAAGTCCCACAATAGGCTGACAGGCTGCCTGCAAGCTAGAGAACCAGGGAAGCCGGCAGCATAGCTCAAAGTTGGCTGCATGGTTGAGTCCAAGTTTGGAAGCCTTGGAACCAGGGAAGCTGCAAGTGCAGGCCTCGGTCTGAAGCCAAAGGCCCAAGAGCCCCCAGGAAGCCACTGATGCAAGTCTCGGAGCCCGAACGAAAGCTGATGAACCTAGAGTCTGATGTCCAAAGGCAGGAGGAGAAAAAGCTTCCCACCCTGGAAGGGAGAGAGGAAGCAAATTTTCCTTCTCCTGCCTGTTTGTGCCAGTCGGGGCCCCAGCTGATCGCATGGTACCTGCCCACATCGAGGGTGTGTCCTCCTCTCTCAGGCCTCCAACTCACACCCTCACAGACACACCCAGAAACAATGCTTCCAGTATCTAGGCACCCCTCAATCAAGTCAAGTTAACACCTAAAATTAACCATCACATGAAGTCTGCACTCGCTCACGAGTGGGTGTCAGAATACCCTACTTATTCAATTTAGCATAAATGTCAATTCCTTGGTGACGCCTTCCTTGACTCCCCCAAAATTAGTTCCTCCCCCTCTGTCCTATAAAATAGCAATCTGTTTAATACCTCTATTACAGCATACACCATATTTTTGCACACACACAATTTTTCAAAGAGGTCTGTTTCACTCTATTTTTCCAGGCCCTTTGAGGGCAGGGTGATATCCTGTTCCTTTCAGTATCCCCACTGTGGGGATACTGACACCGTGTCTGGCACACAGGACGCACGAAACAAAAGTCAGAAGGACAAGTGAGTCATTTTTGAGAGCCATCAGCCCAGAATGGGTAATAACCTGGAGTCCGATGGCCAGTGAATTTCTTGTAACTTCTTTTTTAAAAAATTTATCTATCTGTAAATCTATCAATCATCCTACTTATTTTTAAATAGCAAAAGTGACACATAACAAGTAACTTCATTTCTGACTGTAAGCCTCATAGCAAAAACATATCCCTCCTCAGAAAGGGCTTCGGGACTGTGGGGCCCCCACGGGCTCATGGGAGAAAATGCAAAATGGAGGCTCCATGAGAGAATCTCCTCAGGGACAGGTGGTGGCTACTTCAAATATATCAATGTGTCTTTGGGTGCTGCAGCCAGAGATGAGAAGATACAATGAATGGTCTTAGCCAAATCTCCCATGCCCTGTCCGCAGAACAGAGAGCCGGGGCCACTCTGGAGAAAATGTCAAATTTGTAGGAAAATTGGCAAACTTTTATGTTAGTTTTTAGTTGCCAGATGCCGAGTTTCATCCAGCTCAAGCCGTCACAGGTCCCGTTGCACATACATTCCATCCCATCTTAGCCCACTGCTCAGGCCTCCTTCCCGGCGGGGCTCCCACCAGCCCCCCTATTCGTTCCAGACCAGCAGCAGCTAGCTTCCTGTGTCAGTAACTGGCTGCCAGGGGGAAGGTGTGACAAGGAGCATGGCTGGTCTTTGGGGACAGACAAGCTTCTGGGGAGAGTGCCGGTTGGAAATTTAGGGGTGGGGACTTTCATCCACTGTGCCACAGCTCCATGAAGGAGTGAGGGAGGAGAGCTCAGGGGCTGGCCTTGAAGGGAAGGCTGGATTTGGGGCTGACTAATGCAATTGCCCATTTGGAATTTAGTTTAGGAAATGAAAAGAAATAGACCAGAGGTGACAGGCTTAAAACTTCATTTGTTTGTTTGTTTGCCCTAGTCTAGATTTTCGAAACTAGCTGGCTCAAGGCGAGTGGAGAGAGGAAGGAAGAGAGAAGGAATAGAAAGAGATTTTAAAAAGAAAGGGGATGTGTGAAGCCAGCAAGGAGAGTGGCTAATGTGGTTAATGGTGGCCCACGGGCAAGACGGGATGTTAATTTTGGTCTCCCCAGATTGATGACCACCATGAAAATACATGGTTGTGAGGCAGGGGCTGCCGGCGGGGACAGGGAGACAAGTGTCTGACTCCAGAGGAAAGCAGAGAGCTGGCAGGTAGAAGGAGGGTAGCTCTCACCTGAGAGATCATTGTCTTTGGCTTGGGAAGGCCTAATGTAAGAACTGGGAGAAGAAAACACCAAAAAACTGGCCTAACAAGCTAAAAAGTCACTGCCACATGGGGGCTTTGAACTGTGCTGTGTCTCCTCCTCCTTCCCTGCTGTGGCTTCACCCACCCTCCCTGAGTGGCTGGACATGTTCCCCAGAGGTGTGGGGTTTAACTCAGGGCCGTGCACCAACTGGCTCTGTGGCTCCCATTTAACCTCCAGAAGCTTCATCTGAAAATCCCTTTCAGGAAAAGCTAGAGCCAGCTAGAGCCACGGCGGGGAGAATGACCCGATCTGCACAACCCACTAGGTGTTCTGCAGATCTTACAAGACTGAGAAACTGTTACAGCCAAGAGGAGCCTGAGGAGATGTGACAACTAAGTGCCAGGTGGTATCCTGGATGGGATCCTGGGATGGAAAAGGGGTATCAGGAGAAAACTGAGGAAAGCTGAATAAACTGTGGGTTTCTGTTAATAAAAATGTATCAAAATTGGTTCATTCATTGTGACACGTAATGGGAGGCAACTGGGCATGGGGTATATGGGAACTCTCTGTACTATCTTTATAATTTTTCTGTAAATCTAAAAATATTCTAAAATGAAAAGATTATTTAAAAACTGTGTATGTCATTTATGGCATGGACTCAGAGATGGGAACGTGGCCTCTGGACGGGCCACATTGAAGATACACATTGTTCTCAATCTTTCTCTCTCTCTCTCCTCTCCTCCTTCTTCCTCTGTTTATAAACAGATAAGTTTTCTATAATGAACTTATAATACTTTTGTAATTAAACAGTAATCTTAAACAAATGGCCTATTATGTGCTATTTGGTAGCCATTTCAATGAATATTGTTATGAATTCATTTATTGGATCATTTATTGTATTACGCATGAATATATTTGGACAGGAATTCTATGGCAAGAATAAGATAAACAAAGCCTGATTGTATAGGGAAGAGTGGCTGGTGGCCTAGCAGAGATCGGATGCACAGCCCATGGCAGGGTGAGCTAAGGCTGGAGTGTGGCGGCAACATAAAATGAGGGAGCCCCGGCTCTTCCAGGCGCTGGTCAAGGCTCAGCAGTGCAGTATGTCTTTTTTTTTTTTTTTTTTGAGACAGAGTCTCACTTTATTGCCCAGGCTAGAGTGAGTGCCGTGGCATCAGCCTAGCTCACAGCAACCTCAAACTCCTGGGCTCAAACAATCCTGCTGCCTCAGCCTCCCAAGTAGCTGGGACTACAGGCATGCGCCACCATGCCCGGCTAATTTTTTCTATATATATATTAGTTGGCCAATTAATTTCTTTCTATTTATAGTAGAGATGGGGTCTCGCTCTTGCTCAGGCTGGTCTCGAACTCCTGAGCTCAAAGGATCCGCCCACCTCGGCCTCCCAGAGAGCTAGGATTACAGGCGTGAGCCAAGTGCAGTATGTCTTAAGACAAGAAGACAGTGTGGAAGTGAGAGCTTAAGCTCTGAAGTTGAACAAGTCTCTGAAAGCCTCATAGGGCTATTATAAGGATTAAATTAAAACAATGACAAACACAGAATAAGCTAGTTCCTGATATAGTAAAGGCTTAGTTTGTGCCAAGAGCTGTTGTAAGTACTTTATATCTGTTAAACTCATCTAATCCTCACATCTGATCTAGGAGGGAGACATTATCATTACCCTCATTCTAGAAATGGGGGAGCTGAGATACTGAGAAGATAACAGTTTCCCATGGAGACCAGCTAGTTAACCGATGGGCCAGGGCAGGACCTGGGCTGTCCAGCTCCGGAGTCTGAGTGCTTCACCCGCATGCTGGCTGCCTCCTGCCATGACTTGTTCGATTATTGTTTTGAAGGGGTAAAGGCCAGTAAGCAGGGGAAGTGATGAAAGCTGTCATAAGTCTTACAACCTGATAGCCTAGATCTTAGGCGAGGCCTCACTGTGACGTAGATTTGAGGTCTTCAGCATTTGGTGGAAGGTGAGGCCTCTGAGCTGATGGAATGTCCCAGGTAGAGCGCCCTGACCAGTGCCAGCACAGGCCATCCTGGAGTCCTAAACAGAATTCAGTAGGAACTGTTTTAGTCTCTTCAGGTTGCTATACCAAAATGACATAGTCAGGGTTGTTTAAACAACAAATATGTATTGCTCACAGTTCTGGAGGCTGGGAAGTCCAAGATCAAGGTGCTGGTAGATACCGTGTCTGGTGAGGGTGCTCTTCCCGGTTTGCAGATGCCTGTCTTCTTGTTATATCCTCATATGGCGGACAGAAGAGAGAGGAAGCATGCTCTCTTATGTCTCTTCTTATAATGGCACTAATCCTTTTCAGGAGGGCTGCACCCTCATGACCTAACTACCTCCCCTAATTCCCATCTAATACCATTGCATTGGGGGTTAGGATTTCAGCATACAAACTTTGGGGAGACACACACATGCAATCCATAATCTTCTGCCCCTCCCCCCAACCTTCATGTTTTTCTTACATGCAAAATAAATTCATTTCATTCCAACAACCCAAAATTCTTAACTGCTTCCTGCGTCAACTCTAAAGGCTAAAGTTTAAATTCTTATCTAAATATCATCTAAATCAGATAAGGATGAGACTCAAGGTGCAATTTATCCTGAGGCAAAATTCCTCTGCAGTTTTGAACCTGCGACACCAAACAAGTTATGTGCTTCCAAAATACAATATGGCTGGATAGTCGGAGGATAGACATTCCCATTCCCAAAGGGAGAAATTGGAGAGAAAGAAGGGGTGATGCGTCCCCAGCAAACCCAGCAAGACAAATCTCATGAGATCTTGAGGCTCAAGAATAATCCTCTTTGGTTAAATGCTCTGCCCTCCAGGACCACGGAGATGGCAACATTATCCCCATGGGTCCAAGAGGCCTCCATGGCTTCTGTTGGACTTGAGCCCTGAGTGATGGTCTGATGATCTGTGACTATCCCTCTTCCCTTGTCTTGAAGGATAGCACACATTTACAGCCTTCCTTCCTCCCATCCTGTTTTCTCTGTTTCCTTTAGTCCCAGCTGGCAGCCTTTCTGCTGAAATAATCCATCTCCATTCCTAACTTTTGTTGAGCTGGCTGATTAAATCTGTGATTCATACCTGCACTAATCTCCTCATCAAATGGTCAGTTTGCCACATCCTTGGTGTTCTCTTCTGAACACATTTGTCTCGTTTTTTGTGTTATGAGTAGGCTGAACGTTTTCCAAATCTTTAAGTTCTTGTTCCTGTTTGCTTAACAATTCTGTTCTTCAAGTCATTACTATACTCTTGCATTTTACTATAAGCAGTCAGGAGGAACCAAGCCTATTCTTCAACACTTTGCTTAGAAATCTGCTCAGCTAAAGATCCAATATCATCACTTGCAAGTTCTACCTTCCACAAAACACTAGAATATGAAGACAACTCTGCCAAGTTCTTTGCCACTTTATAACAAAGATGGCTTTTCCTTTATTATCTAATGTGTTCCTTATTTCTATATGAGACCTCATCAGAGAGGCCTTTAGCATCCATATTTCTAACAATACTCTGCTCATAACTTATGTATTCTCTAAGAAGGAGGCCTTCTCTACAGGTCTCCCCCTCTCCTGGCCCTACCAGAATTTCCGTTAGCAGTCCCCCCAGTAATACTGGGTTTCTCTAGCACGTACCTTACACTTCTTCCAGCCTCTACCCATTACCCAGTTCTAAAGCCACTGCCACATTTTTAGGTATTTGTTACAGCAGCAACCCACCTCCAGTACCAGTTTCTGTTTTGTTTTGTTTTGTTTTGAGACAGAGTCTCACTCTGTTGCCCAGGCTAGAGTGCCGTGGCTTCAGCCTAGCTCACAGCAACCTCAAACTCCTGGGTTCAAGCGATCCTCCTCCTTCAGCCTCCCGAGTAGCTGGGACTACAGGCGTGCCACCATGCGCGGCTAATTTTTTTTCTATATATTTTTAATTGGCCAATTAATTTCCTTCTTATTTTTAGTAGACACGGGGTCTCGCTCTTGCTCAGGCTGGTCTCGAACTCCTGAGCTCAGATGATCCACCTACCTCGGCCTCCCAGAGTGCTAGGATTACAGGCGTGAGCCACCACGCCTGGCTGTTTCTTGTTAATCATTTGGGCTATTATAACAACTTCCCCTGGACTGGGTGGCTTAAACAATAAACACTTATTTCTCACAGTTCTGGAGGCCAGGAAGTTCAAGGTCAAGTTGCCAGCAGATCCAGTGTCTGGTGAGGGTCCATTCCTGGGTGTGCCGACGGCCATCCTCTCTTACATCCTCAGACGGTGGAGAGCAGAGAGTGAGATCAAGCTCTCTCATGTCTCTTCTTATAAGAGGGCTTCAGCTTCATGACCTAATTACCTCCCAAAGACCCCACCTTCTGATACCACCACGTTGGGGGTTAGGATTTCGATATATGCATTTGCGGGGGTGGAGGGGGCACAAACATGCAGCCCTTAACTGTAATAGTCCTTATCTATTATAGTTTGTTTCCCAGGAAAGGAGCAGAGACCAATCACTTCTGAGTGATTCTGATGGCCAGGTATTTGTGCAAAAACTATACAGCAGGTAAGGTGATTCTCAATTTGCAGGTAAGAAACGTGCAACTCTGAGAGTGTAAGTAACTTTCCTAGTCACACAGCTGGTAAATGTGAGGCCAGGAAATCCCAGGGCTGTGTGTGCTCTTCCCTCCACATGGCCCTGTCACCCAGGTGAGCACTGTCCCTGTGGCAGCACCTGAGAGCAGACGTGGGCCTGGGGGCATACACCAGGGGCCCTGCCAGCAAGGGCCTTGTTGCTGGAACCCTGCAGTGGGGATACCCTGGCCCCTTCCGGGCCAGCAGGCCCCATCATTTGTATCACATCCAGCCTTAGGAAAATGGTCTCTGGGTAAGTCCTGAGATTTCATGTCAGTTTTGTTTCAGTTTTTTCCTTTTTCCCTTTCATATTAGTATTCCAGGGTTTCTTCAATGAGTATGATAGAAATAACAAAGAAATATCCTGCTCTTCCAGAGAGCAGACTCACATGTAAAGAGGTGACTGTTGTACAAGACGGAGTAAAGCAGAAAATAGAGGGCTGTGCGAGCTCACACACAACAGTGATCCGTTCCGCCTGGAGACATCAAGGATTCAAGGAGGAGGTGACTTTACACTGGGCATTGAGAAATTAATAGGATTTTGATAAATAAAAAGGCTCCCAGGCTGAGGGAGTAGAATTAAACTAAGGCCCAGAGCCATGCTAGGGTACGAAACGGCAGAAATCAAAGGTTGCAGGGGAGGTTGAGGGAGCCGGGTCCCGACTGGCTCCTAGCACTCCTGCCCCCTGGTATTCCCGTGCCATGTAGTGCCCGCCCACGGGGTACCAGGGTTGGTCTGTGCCACCGACAGAACACAGCAGAAGGGATGGTGTCCCACTTCTGGAACTAAGTTATAAAAGGCACTGCGACTGGCTCCCCTCGTGGTCACTCTTCCTCATGCATCACCTGTGCTGGGTCTCCCGACCCGGGGGAAGCCAGCCGCCGGTCCTGAGCTGCCCTGGGGAGGCACCCACATTGAGGACCTCCCGCCACCTTCCCATGGCTGCAGCCCTGGCTGACAATGTCACCGCAGCCTTGGGAGTGACCCTCAGCCGGGGCCGCCCAGCGAGTCTGTTCCCAGGTCCTAACCCTCAGAAATCACGTGAGATGACAAATGTTTATCGTTTTGAACTGCTGCATTTGGGGGTAGCTGGTTATGCAGCAAGAGGTAACGAATACAGATGGAGTGGAAGTCACAGCTGAAAGAGAAGTCCAAGGCCAGATCACAGCCTCGAACGCCCTGTCCGGAAACGGGGACTAGCCTGTCGGCAGTCGGGCACCACCAGAGATGACGGGGACCAGAGCAGTGACATGCGTGTTAAATAGGACGACTCTGAAGGCTGCGTGAGGGAGGAGCTGCAGACAAGTTGGAAGCCTCGTGCGACAGTCTGAGTGACAGAGAATGAAGGCCTGAACTGGGCAGTGACAAAGGGAAGAGAGAGGGGGTGGCAGATAAGAGGTCCCCTGGGAGTAGGACTGTTGGGACTTGTCTACGGATTGAATTGGGGGTTCCAGAGGGTGGGAGACGCCTTAGACTCTTTGAATTGTGCAAAACAGACTCTTCCTCACATGCCCCAAGCCATGACTCATTATCACTATGTCTGAGGAAACGAGGACAGAGGACGAGCCATAAAGCAGGCTCCCTACACGATATTTAGGAACTGGAAACAACTCTGTGGAGGAGGTGGTCTTGCCGCCCCTCAGCAGCAGCTAGTCGTTGATCTTTTATCTTCTGTTGCTCTGTAGTTTGTTTCTCAGGACTTCTCTTTTCTCACAACTTGCTTCCCCTTAGATTTTGCAGTCTTGTGACACCCATGACTATATCCGTCTCCCATCTGTCCTCTAATGTCTTTTAGCTTCTACTTCCTACTGGCTAATCGACTTGCTCTCTGAAGCTCTAGTGTGAACTTTGAGAAGGAAAATCTCAACAACTCAGCTTCTATACACTGTCTCTGTGAGGCAACGGTCTCGATGGCTTGGCTGCCGCTGCCTCTGCTCCGACCGGCTGTGGACGAGGAGGCAAGGTCACGAGGATGGGCAGGGCGCTCTGGTTAGAAGAAATGTTTCAGGGAAGGGCTGAAGTCATGCTCGGCTTTCTGAGGCTTAGTCTGCATGGAAACTGTCCGAGAGGACTACAGAGTTTCTAGCCTGAGTCACCAGTAGAAAGATGGGAGTTAAGGGCAATGGGCAACAAAGGATGAGCAGCCAATTGGTTTGGTGGATGGAGAAGTTTGAGGTGTGTGTGGCAGAGACAGACATGAAGGGAGATGCCCAGAGGAAGCTGGAAATTCAGGCCCAGAGTTGAAGAGAGGTCAGCCCCAGGGAAGGAGCCTTAGAGAAGAGTACCAGCACAGCCATGGGAGTTGGAAAATGGGGTGCCCTGCATGGGGGGAGATAAAATTGATTCTCTGTCTTTCTCTACAGGAGGCCAGAGAAGTCCTCCCAAAATTACCCAAGGATTCATCATATTACTGTGTTTCCTCGAAAATAAGACCTACCCATAAAATAAGCCCTACCCATAAAATAAGCCCTAGCAGGATTTCTAAGCATTTGTGCAATATAAGCCCTACCCTGAAAATAAGACCTAGTGATGGGCGTGGCCACGCAGCGGATCTGCACAACCCGTGCATTTCGTCACGGAGTGGTAAACAAGACGAGCAGCCCTTCTCATCTGCCCCAGGAGAGCTCTATTGCTTGACATGAGAGACTGGGGCCAATGGTTCTAAAGGAAATAGAGCCGCAAGAAATTCAGGATGGAATTCGGGGTTTGGAGAGTTATGATGATGTTCCAGAAGGAGACGACTTAACTATATTTGAATAAATGTAGATTGTTGTACTGTACTTAAAAAAAATAACACATTCCCTGAAAATAAACCCTAGGGTGTCTTCTTGAGGAAAAATAAATATAAGACCCTATCTTATTTTCAGGGAAACACGGTAGAATGCTGGGAGCCTGGATCTGGCAGTGCCCACTGAACAAATCAGCTTGAGACAAACACTGCAGTAATGCTCATATCCTCCCCCTGCCCCACCAATTTGATATTTCTCAATTAGGAAACCAGCACACACATGGAGTTGTAGGCTATTGTCTCAAGAGTATATAAGCAATGAATCCTAAGCTGGGAAAACACATACAACTTTGCAGATAAGTTTGAAATTTTTTTCTCCTTTCTTTCTCCAGCTGGTTCCTTTCCTAAGAGGATAATTACTAGCAATAAAGTCAGTAAAATCTGGATTTTTTTCCTAACTCATCCATAAACTGTTACCCAACAGGTTAATGGCTATTAGCAGTCATTGAGCAATCCTACTCACAGTTTGGAAGGCACCTCCATTTTCTCATCTCAGCAGCCCAGGAAGAATGACTGTTGGTCGTGAGTCATGGCCCTAGTTTAAGATGAGAACCACTGGGCACAAAGCACATGTACTCATCAGATCACCCAAGCAGCCATTCTCAGATACCAGGACCTGCTTAAAGGAGGACAGGGCAGGGGTGCTCAGGAAAGAACTGTAGGTTCCCCCTTCCCTGCACTTACTACCCACGTATACATCAGGTCTCTCTTATACCTCCAATAATCCCCCATTAATCTATATCTTTAAGAAAACAGAGTCAGTTTGACTTTAACTTGGAATATGGGCTGGGCGATTACAAGTGGCTCACACTTGTAATCCTAGCACTCTGGGAGGCCAAGGCGGGAGGATCACTTGAGCTCAGGAGTTCAAGACTAGCCTGAGCAAGAATGAGACCCTGTCTCTACTAAAAATAGAAAAAATTAGCCTGGCGTGATGGCGCATGCCTGTAGTCCCACGTACTTGGGAGGTTGAGGCAGGAGGATAGCTTGAATCCAGGAGGCTGAGGTTGCTGTGAGCTAGGCTGATGCCACGGCACTCTAGCCCAGGCAACAGAGTAAGACTATATCTCAAATAAAAAAGAAAAAGAAAAAAAGGGAATATGGACAATCTGTAGCTGCATCAGCCAGGATAAGCTGAATTATGCTGTGGTAACAAACCAAAATCTGAAGGGCTCACAGCTATAAAGATTTATTTCTTGCTCAGGCACCATATCCATCTTGGATCAGCCGTGGTTATACTCCATGTTGCCTTTCTCCTAGGACCCAAACTGATACAGCAATCTTTATCTGGAGTATAGCTGGTGTCATACTAGAGGGGAGAGAGAACTTGGCAAAGAATAAGTTGATTCTTAATATTTCCACACTGTGGGAAGCAACTCATGTTACTTATACGCATTGTATTGGCCACCTATTGCTTTAGAACAAATCACTCCAAAATGGAGCATCTCAAAACCATAATCATGTATTGTCTCCCTGTTTCTATTCAGGCTGTGTGGTTCTGGCTTAAAGTCTCTTAGGAGATTGTAGCTGAGGATGCGTAACCCAAAGGCTCATCTGGGGCTGGAGGATCCACTGCCAAGGCAATTCACTCAGGCAATTCACTCACACACCATGGCTGGCAACTTGGTGCTGGTTACCGGCTGGGGCTTCAGTTGGTCTGCCAGTAACCAGCAGAATATGTGTATCTCTTCGTAGGGTTCTCATAAGATAATGAATGACCTTCTCATGCCAAGGGACCCTAGAAGGCAGAAGCTTTGTATAACCTGGTCTTGGAAATCACACATCGTCACTTCTGCCATATTCTATGGATCACGAAGGCCTGACTCGGTGTAGAAGGGGACTACACAAGGGTGTGAATTGCAGAAGGCAATGGTCATGAAGGGCCTTTGGCTACCTCACTCACATTTCCTTGGCCAAGTCTTGTGACCGGGCCTGACATCAGTGGGATGGCAAAGCATAACCCTCACATGGGGAGGGGACTGAAATATTTAGCCTAGTGAAATACCATCTCCCACAGTGGCTCATAGATTAAGTCTCTCTTCGATGCATCACTAACCCAAGGAGCTTTCTGTTTCCTGCTACTTCTCAAAGTTATTGCCTCTACCACCAGCACAGCCTAACCCTGCTCAATTTTCCTCAGTGGGTTTAGGGACTACTAGGAATGCAATGGAGGAGTAAATCTAGAAAGACCTCAATGAAATAAATAAGGTTAAGGATCAGCGGTATGATGAGTCTTAAGTCTCTTCTGGTAAGCCAAGTCTTTGAGAAAGGGTGCAAATTCCAGGTATGTCTATGTAGAACAGCTGGACACTTAAAACAGAGGCTCAAGGTAAAGCCTGGGAGCTAGAAATAGACCCAAGGCAGACTTCAGGCTATGTGCTAGTCAGGAGCTGGTCAGGAGCAGCGAGGTAGGACCCCAGGCTCCAGGGCAGGAAAAAGCAGCAAATCAAACACAAGGAAAATAAAAAGGTGTAACCGGGAGGAGGTAGGCCTTGAAGGCCAAGGTAAGTCCAGTGGTCATGTGTCATGTTAGGAAATCAAGAGTCAAGGTGGCCACGGAGCAAACTCACAGCACCAGAGATCTCAGTTCTGAGATAAATGCCTATTGTAGAGCTTGGGACCATCTTGCCCTTGACCTTATCTTCTAGACGTGTCCCATTTATATTCAGTACGGCCTAACCGTATTTAACAACATTAAGATTGTGATTTCTACCATTGTGATTACAATATTGATTATTGATTTCTGTAATTGGTATTACAATACAAAGCTCTGTCTACCATGAGTGCTCAGTGAAGGTTTATTGACTGTTAACTACTGCCATTCATTTTAATGATAAAATATATTGGAAAATGTAGCTGTTCAGCATTATTAGGTATCTGGGCCCTGAGGTCATCAGCCAAAACTGATGACCTCACTAATGAAAGGAAACTCAAAGAGGCGGATTAAAGATGGCTCCAGATTTTTTTTCCACACTTCTGTAGAACTCCTGGCCTTAAAAATCATGATATAATAATAAAAATGGTTGTGACTTTTCAAAAGTAGAGGCAAGCGGTTCTATAGTATAATGGTTAGCACTCTGGACTCTGAAAACGTAGAGGCAAAATTCACATAACAAAATTAATCATTTTAAAGTCTATAATTCCATATCATTTAACACAATATCATATAACTACCACCTCTGTCTAGTTCCAAAACATTTCCATCGCCCCAAAAGGAAACTCCATACCCATTAAGCAGTCTTGCTCTAGTCCCCTGTCGTCTGGCAACCACCAATCTGCTTTCTCCTTATATGGATTTACCAATTCTGGATATTTCACATAAACGGAATCACATATGTAACCTTTTGTGTATGGCTTCTTTAATTTAACATAAGTTTTTTTTTTTTTTAAGTTCATCAATATTATTAGTACTTTCATTGGCTGTGTTTTGAATAACTAACTTTCGGGGGTTATTACACAGCAGTGGATCACTAGAACACTTGGTGTGAGACTTAAAGCTATAGATCGTTTCCAGAAAGTTTCCTCATAAACAGCTAAGCAACTGCCGCCCATGCGGGCTAAAGTGTGGTCCGCTCCTGATGTGGTCTCTCACAGTGGTCTCTGAAGTCTGGTTCTCAGACCGGTCCTGGGCTGACCGCATCAGAATCACCCGGGCAGCGTGGGATGTGGTCTCCAGGCTCCACCTCAGGGGAGTCTGATCATTTAGGTCTGGGTTGTCCAGAGGACAGATATTTTTCCCAGATCTCCCCAGGCGATTCTGATGCACAGCCAGGTCCGGCGACCACTGGTTTAGATGAACATTGGTTCAGTTCAATAAATCAAAATCACATGCCAGGACTGCAGTTGCCACTGACATATACCAAGGCCACTGACACACGGAGGAGTCCATAGTAGCTGCATCAGTGCTCAGTGATAATGCTGCTCTTTGGGAAGAAGATAAATACCCACAACCTTTATCAGTGACTGTGTGTGTGTTTAACAGAAATTTAAGCAAAGAGGTGGTTTATTGTAAGGAAACAGGAATCTCTTACAGAAGAACCCAAGGTCCAGAAGCTACAGACTAGAATACAAATCTAGAATTAAAACAAAAACAAAAACAAAAAAAAAACAATGCTGTCAGGACCACCTTTTTTTTTTTTTTGAGACAGAGTCTCAACTCTGTTCCCCCGGGGTTAGAGTGCTGTGGCATCAGCCCAGCTCACAGCAACCTCAAACTCCTGGGCTCAAGCGATCCTCTTGCCTCAGCCTCCTGAGTAGCTGGGACTACAGGCATGCACCACCATGCCAGGCTAATTTTTGTGTATATTTTTAGTTATCTAGCTAATTTCTTTCTATTTTTAGTAGAGATGGGGTCTCGCTCTTGCTCAGGCTGGACTCGAACTCCTGAGCTTAAAAGATCCGCCCGCCTCGGCCTCCCAGAGTGCTAGGATTACAGGCGTGAGCCACCACCCCCGGCCATCTACCACTTTTTTGGTTTGTTTTTTGTTGGTTGGTTGCTTTTTAATCTCTGCTGTTATCATGGGCACCCTTCTTTCTGTGTTTCTGTGCAGTCTGGCTGCGTCGGCTTCCCTGGACACACAGACCAAGCGCGGCAGCCTCAGCCCCTGTGTCACCACGCCTCCTTGTCCCTGTTTTCAGCAGAGACTGGCAAGAGCAGTGAGAGGTTGCAAACTGATGTTCTACAACAGACACGGCCTGCATCTGTGTTTGCTTTGGACAACACAGATTTTTTTTCTAATGTAAAATAATTTCAACATTGTTAAATTCCAAGATTTCATGTAAAAACATAAGTTTTGGACTTCTGTAAATGTCAGAAAACCTGGTAAACTGGGCTTACACATGGCAACTATTGGCTGGAGTTGAATAATGGTCTCCCCTTTGCATGGGGTATGTGCTCTTCAACTTGCCACCAGTTTCTCTATTGTATCTGTCCCAGTTCACGTTGCTGTCATAAGGATGCCATGGACTCAAGCAACAATTTATTTCTCACCATTCTGGAGGCTGAGACGTCTGAAATCAGAGCACCAACATGGTTGGGTTCTGGTGAGGGCTCTCTCACCTGGCAGAGAGCAGAGAGAGGAAGCAAGTTCTCTCGTGTCTCTTCTTACAAGGGCACTCATCCTAGTATGAGGTCTCTACTCTCAGCACCTAATTATTTCCCAAAGGCCCCATCTCCAAATAATATCACATTAGGAGTTAGGATTTAAACATCTAAATGTAAGGCGTCATGCTATGGTTTGAAATTCCCCTCCAAAACTCATGTGGCCATTGTAACAGCATTAAGAGGTGGGCGCGGTGGCTCACACCTGTAATCCTAGCACTCTGGGAGGCCGAGGCGGGCGGATCCTTTGAGCTCAGGAGTTCGAAACCAGCCTGAGCAAGAGCGAGACCCCGTCTCTACTATAAATAGAAAGAAATTAATTGGCCAACTAATATATGTAGAAAAAATTCGCCGGGCGTGGTGGCACATGCCTGTAGTCCCAGCTACTCGGGAGGCCGAGGCAGAAGGATCACTTGAGCCCAGGAGTCTGAGGTTGCTGTGAGCTAGGCTGACCCCACGGCACTCACTCTAGCCTGGGCAACAAAGTGAGACTCTGTCTAAAAAAAAAAAAAAAAAAAGAGGTGGGACCTTTAAGGGGTAGTTAGGTTTTGAGTGCTCTGCCTTCGTGAATGGGTTAATGCTGTTAGCACAGGAGCAGGTTAGTTATCACGGAAGTGGGCTCCTGCTAGAAGAATAAGTTCCAGTCCCGGTCCTCCCTTTGTCTTGCAAGCTTACTTACCCTTCAACCTTCTGCCTTCCACCTTCAGCCATGGGATAACACAGCACGAAGGCCCTTACCAGATGCCGGCACCATCTGGACTTCCAGCTTCCATAACCATGAGCCAAATAGATTTCTATTCTTTATAAATTACCCATCTGTGGTATTCTGTTATAGCAGCAAAAAAATGAACTAAGCCAGGGAGACACAAACATTCTGTCCATAGCAGTTTCCCTGACCCCAAGATCACAGGTCAGATGCTGTCTACCAGTTGTGCTATTGGTTTCCCTTTACCTGGCCAATATCCCTCGCTATGTCACCTACTTGGCCCTGACAGGCATGTGAATTAGCAACCCCACTGAAATTTCTGAGTGCATGCATATTCTAAATTCCCCAGAAAAAGAATGAGATTAACCCAGCTGTGGTCATTTATCTGCCCCTGGTCCAAACATCTTGACTGACCATGGTAGAACTCATGCGGCTCATGACTCATTCAGCAAAAACTGTAGGAGCGGAAATTTTGAGGGAGCATTAAGGGCAAGTTCTCCATGAAGACAGTAGGGGAGGAAGGAAATGATGGATGCCTCTTGTATACCAGCCATCAGTTTTACTTTTCAGGGTTCATGCTTTTATCCTTCCATAGATAAGTCCCCTATGATCAGATCACAGACATTTTTTGCAAGATGGACAGCAGAGTTTATGGGTGTAAATGAGTTGGTAGACAGTGTACAGATCTAGGGTCTTTGTTTTGTTTTGTCTTAATAGATGCTATAGTGTGAGCTCCACAAGGGCAGGAATTTTTTTAAGCTTGGCTTTCTGATTTATCCCAAGCACCTAGAATAGTTCCTGGCCCACAAATGTGCACTACATACATTGGGTGAACAAGTGAGTCAAGGAACTGAGTCCCTGTCATATGCTGCATAGCTGTGGTTCTTGGCTGGAGTGCCCCTTGGAATTACTTGGAAAGTTTTTAAAAGTATAGACTCCCTGGGCACGTCTTAGACCTACTGAAATAAACTTTCCATAGGTAAGACCAAGGAGTCTATATTTTTGGAAAAGCATGCTAGGGGATTTTGATGAACAGGAATTATTTAACAAACAAACAAACAAATGAAAACCCTCTAAGATCTTTTCCATTGTCTCAGATTCTTCTCCAAAATTTTCTGAAACAACTAAAGAGGCAGGAGAAGGAAGAGAGGTAGAGAGAGCAAGGATAAACAGAAAAATTGAAAACAAAGGAAATAGAGAAAAACAAATTTGGAAGCTTTTCAAGGAAGCATTTCTAGCTAACATTGTTTACTTAGCACAAGTTGGATTTAGGTATCTCTGAAAACAATTTCTACAATTATCCCCTGTGAAAATCAACCAGCCATTTTATAATTTGCAAAAATTTCACTTTCAGGTGAATGTTTTGCTGTAGTAATTGTCTAAGCTTGTCTAATAGGAGTTAGCATTGACTTTTCTTGTGAACATTTGTATAGATATAAAACTTTTAATAAGTGTCAACAGATATTAAGGCTAAAAATTTAATCTGCCCTAAATTAGTCTACTGCTGTTTGTACAGAGGCAAAAAAAGAAAAAACAACTTGCTGCAGCAAGGGTGTCCTCATGGCAGAGCACACTTTCAAATGATGCTGGGGAATCCGCAATGAAGCACACGCTGATCATGTGAGCCCAGAGCACGGCCTCGCAAAGGTCACTGTCACTCAGGCGGTGTTGGAAACCGAGGTCTACGATACACTGCATAGTTTATTCTCAGCACAACCATGTGAGATGGTCAGGTTTCATTTTTGTTGAAATAAATATGTGAGGGCAACCAGTGCTAAAAGCTGGGAGGGCTTTGCCTCCCTTGCAGTAAACTTTACCCCGCACTCCCCAGGGTGGGCAAACTAGGGCTTGGACGGGAAGCTCCCGAGGTGCTGAGAGCTGGAGTCGGGACGGCAAGGCCCCAGAATCCAACCTGAAGGTGGTGAGCAGGCACCTGGCAGCGGAAACAAGCTGAGAATGCAGGACTTCCTGAGGGGTCAAAAAGAGTGACCCAGGTCCTCAGGGATTAACTTACTGTCTCCTCCTTCTCTCATGTATGTAAGTATGAGTTGGCTGGAATCCTCTACTCAGGAAAACACCCCGACAAGGAAGGGCCCCATTGTCCAGGGAGGTCTCCTGAAGCTCCTCTGGTTCCACGGGGGGCTCAGCAGGCTCCCCACCCAGCCACCACCCCCCCCTCAGTGCTTCTCTCAAGGGAACTTCATCTTACATCCCTTGGGGTGGGGGTGGGGGTGCCTCTTTTTTTTTCATTCTTTATTTTCCACCTTGACTTTTTTGCTTTCCTTTCCTTAGACCTGGGTTTTCCTCTAGCTGGATTCTCCTAGGTCAAACTATTTTTGGAGCTTGAACACCTTATCAGGGTACATCTAGATCACTAGGAGGAGCTTGTTAAACATAGAAAGTTCTGGGCTTCTCCCCCCACAGACGTGGACTGGGGGAGAAGTGAACAATCTGTGTGTATAACAAGTACCCCAGGAAATTCTACTGCAGGTAGTCCACGGTCCCCTCTTGAGATCCCCTGAGCATTTCTTACTGCTCAACTCCCACACAAAGCCCCTGGCACTCTGTTGCATCGGCTCTTCCAACACAGAGTAGCAGTTTGACAGGATCTAGGTTAGATGACAAACTTTAGTGTGCAGCCCCACTCGGACCAAGCAGTCATGTCTCTGGAGCCCTGACCTTGCCTACCTTTTTCCCTCCTTCCTTCTTTCCCTTCCATTCTTGCTTCTCCTCCAGCTCCTTCGCTCTCACTGCCCACCTGCACTCGTATTCACCCAGAAGCCACTGAGGCTGGGAGCCTTGTCCTCCCCTGTCTTTCCCTTTCGCTGGGTAAGCCTGGACCCAGGCCCAGTGAGTGGGATCCTGACTCCAAAGTTTTAATCAAAAGAAAGGAAAGGCCAGGCACAATGTCTCACCCCTGTAATCCAAACACAAACACTTTGGGAGGCTGAGGCAGGAGGACCACTTGAGTTCTACGATCCTCTGCGAGAAGGTAAAGGTGCCTTCCTCCTGGAAGACAGCCTGGAGTGTTGCATTCAGGTTGGATTTCAAGCCTCGCCCACACCTAAGCTGGGCACCCCTTTGCAGAGCTCAAACCACACAACCTTGTGTAGCTGCAGAATTCCTTCCCTTTCCCTCCTCTCTGGTATGCCGTCTCTTTCCCCCATTTACTTCTCCACCCTGGCCATTTACTCTCCCACACCTCTTCCCCATCCCCTTTACCCTCCCTGGTGCCTCTGCTCCATGTCTCTTACTCTCTTCACCCTCAGTCTCTCACAGGGGCTTTTTTCCTCCATGCGTACTGGCTGTTCGCTCCCTTCCTGCAGCACATGCTACGTGCTCCACGCGTTTCCTCGTTCTTCCCTTGAGGGACTATGTTGAGGAAGGCTTTGTTTACCCCATTTAATGGAAACTAAACCAAGGCTCAGGCAGTTTACATAACTTGACTCAGGTCACACTAGCCTTAAGGTACAAAGTCGGCAGTGTAATCCAAATTTAGGTGACTCCAAAGACGAAGTTCTGACTTCTGCTTCTGGCTGGGAATGAGTAACAGGGACAGATTTTATCCTTCTGTCTGAAACAATAACAAAAAGGAGATGAGATATGTGAGATAATAGTTTCAAGACACTAGATATCAGGCAACAAAGGCCAGTGTTCCTGCAGAGACGGGAAATAAAATTAATGAGCCCTACCTTACCCTGGCTTACTGCCTTGAGAGAGTTTCCAGGCCATGCCCCAGGGAGGGAGAACTGAGGCAGAGCCTGCTGATCTCACTGAGTTAAGAAGACAGAGCTAAGAGTCTGGGGAGACCAAAGCAGCCAGAGTTCAGAGGATAGAACATGAGAGAGAGAAAGAGAGCTGCAAAGAAAGTGAATAGAGATTTGCGGAGAAAGAATACTTATCAGAATGCCAAATACAGGGGTAAAACATCTGAAAGGATGGGAGGTGCTTAGTCCTAACACAGGGCCAGGAATTGTGCTATTTCAGTTATATAATTCATGGCACATTGGGTAGAGTACTCAGGAAGGTCTTGCCTCAGTGGGAATATTTAGCTCTGGACTGATCACCACCCTGGACCCACCTAACGAATCATAAAAGCAAGACCCAAAAGGATCAAACAATTTCCAAGTAACTTCCTACCAGAACAAAGCTCAAGAAGATTTACTGTAATACAAAAAATATCTATCACCCAATAAGATATAATATCTAATGTCCAGCATCCAATCAAAGATTACTAGTCAGGCAAGGAGGCAAGAAAACATGACACAGTTCAAAGGGAATAATTAATCAGTTGAAGTGGACTGGCCCAACCCAGAACTGTTGTAGATGTTAACATTAGCAGAAAAGGACATGGAAACATGTCGTAAGTGCTTAATAAATGTTAGCTGTCATTATTATTTCATTCTGCCCTCAAAGAAGTTTACCTCAAGGAAACTCTGACCATCCACACTGACGGAAAGTACAACTGAGTGTTGGAATGGTGGAGTGGGCTAACCAAGGTCCCAGAGGAAGTGACCTGCAGAGCATGGGCTAGAATTAGTTCCTTCATTTACATATTATGTCACTTGCCTATGAGCTTTAGTTAAAAGATCTTTATACATCTGGGCACTACTAGCATCCAGGAAGTTGGGGAGAGGCAGCCAGCCAGAGCTAGTTACTACCATCAGTCTGGAGTAAACTAAGCAAAAAACAAAAGACAGAGAGAACGAGACAGAGTATATTTAGCTTCAAATACTGAGTTGTGTGATTTGGAGGATGGAATGAGAATCAATTATCACTACCCCTTACACTGAGACCCATCACTGAGATCATTGTACATATGGAAATACATAAAATGATTAGTTTTTATTTATTTTGCTCAGGAAGCTTTTACAGTGAGGCAGGGAAAGATTCATTGCTCTCTTTGCAGTGTGAATGAGCATCTGCCGGAGCTGGGCCGCCTTCTCTCTCAATCTTCTTGAGCAGAACAGAATGGAAAAGCTTTCGTGATCATCCAAAATCTCCAAAAAGCTGCCTGGAAGTGTTTCGCTAAGCATCTCGTGAGACTTTGAGAGGGCTCCAACCCAAGTGCAGAGGATCTGCCTAAAGGGATCCTCCCGCCCTCCTGGATAAGAAATTCCTCAAGGAAAGTAAAAGGTCACATACAACTTGGCATTTGCCACGTTGCCCAACAAGTGCCTTGTCTACGGTGGGCACTCAGTATATGCACGGCAAATGAATAAATGAAGATGCCTAGAGAAATGTCTTCTCCTCTGAATGTTTAAAAATGAATGCTGTGTGGAATATATATTTTAAGAATAAGATAATAGTTATACTCCTTCTTCATTGCCAACAAAATAAAATCTACAGAGTGGTTTTTACATAGTTTTTAAATAAAACTGTACCCAATAATAAATTTTCTTCCCAACTGAGGCTAGCTAGAGAATATTTTAAACAAAAATTACAATTTTGGAGGCATTTCTGACCTACAACAAATATCATAAGGCCAATAGCTCTGTTTTAGACTCTTGGTTCTATTATCGCTAGAGGGTGGTCCTATCTTCCCAAATAAGAAATCAGGACACATACAGGCTGCTCATCCACCTGGAATGCCAAGGTCTATCCTTGATGCACCTGGTGTACTCCTACTCATCCCTTAAAACCCAGCCTAAGTGTCCCCTCTTCGGAAAGCCTTCTCAACCACTATGCCACCTCCAGACTAAATAAAGTTAGTCACTTCCCCTTATGGTCCCTTGTGATTGAAAACATATTTTGATTGTTACATGTGAATCACCAAATCGTAACTTATTGTTTATTTTTTAAGGTCCTTGAGGGCAGGGATTATGTCATTTCTATGATACTGACAGACAGTAGTTAGTAAACGCTGGTTGAATTGAATTGAATGGTAATAGAGAGCGTATTCTTGTGAATTTAATTGTATGAAGTCTTGTGAATATGTAAAATGACTTCATATTTAGTTATACATTTAACAAATTGCCTTTATTAAAAAGATTGAAATTACATGAAATCAGGGTGTCCTGGAACATCCTAGACATATGGCCATATTGCTTCCAAGCTACACAATACCAACAGCTTGGATTTAGCTAATTTGACAAAGTGAAGGGCTCATTGGCATTTGAAAGAAATGTCAAACAAAACCATGGGGGGTTTGAGGGTAAATTAATTTCAGTTGCCAAAGGGAAGTGATTCACTTCCAAGTGATTTGTTTTGACTCTGATATTATTTTAGTAACACAGATCTGGTCTTATATCTTCTAGTAATTGGTTTAATACCTTTGGGTGTTATTTGGCCCCTTTTCACATATGCGCTGAGCTTTTAAAATACAAGAAAATATTTATTATATGTACTTGCTAATTAAAGAACTAGGTTCTCCTAGTGTTTGAATTTGGTTCTTAGGGAAACTAGGAGGACTATTAGAAGACAATTACTTCAAGAAAGGTAAAAATTATAGAGGTTAAACCCATGTGGATGATGAGGGAATGGGGAGAGTGAAGAGAATTTAATCTTTCTAAGCTAGACAAAGAACACCTGCAATATCACAGCATTTCATTAATTCATTTGTTCATTCGACAAACTTATATTGGGGCTCAGCAAAAACAAAACACTGCAGAGGTTATGGCACACAGCAGAGCCCCCAAAACAGTGCTTGAAAAGATGTCTCAACGGCTTGAAAAATTAAATGGCCTTCTTTAAGAACTCAGCCGAATGCTGTAACTGTTTTTGGTTGTCAAGGTATAAAGCAAGTCATAACAGGGCTCTTAAAAGGATAGCTAATGTAGTTTAACTCAATTCCAGGTGAATTGGATTAACCCTGACATTATTTCCCAAATTCTATATGTCACAGCAGACAGAATTCAATCTACAAAAACACCCAGGTACTATTAAGATTTGGTTGTGTAGCATTCAAGCCTGAGTTTTTGTTTGTTTGTTTTTTAATGAGCTGTACTCTTTAGTAGGACAAAAATAGGCAATAAACCACCTAGATTCCTAGAATCTGGCTCCATCTGGATTTCATCTGTTTTCCCCCCAAGAACCTCAGAAGCAGATAATTGACAGTGAGTGTTCCCCTGAACCAACAAGCTATCAGTATACAAACAACATTAATTTTGTGCCTTTGTCCATGAAGCAATAAAGGATGCCAAAGCATATAAGTTATGGTTTCTGTTTCACTGGGTTTGTAGATTCTCTAAGAGTGAAGTATGTGCATAACGAGATAAGTAACACTAGAAGGACATGCGAGATGCTAAATACAATATAGATTCAGTTCAGGGATGAGTACTTGGTTGGGGCAATGGAGGAAAGAGAACTTGACAAGGGGCCTTGAATTTAGGGGAATTTAGGAGAAATTCAGGTAGGGGTGGGAGGATGGGAAGGTAACAGCAGGAAGGAAGGAATATGAGTGGTGTGAGAGAACAATGAGTAGGCTGGTTTTGCTAGGGTGAAGGGTTAGCATAGAACAGAGGTTACGAACTAGAGCCTGATGCCTCGTTTGGGGTTGTAGAAGCTGTATTATTTGGCTTGAATTTAATTTGAACATTGAAACACCGGTAGAATTCACACCGAAATCTAGATTGCTGATATTCCCTTAAAAATTGGAAAGTCTGGGTGGCATGAGCCTGCAGGTCCACAAGACAATAAAAACTTAAGCTGAATCACCATTATACCCTTTAGACAAGGGTAAATGTTCCACTTTGATTCCCACCTGGGCCAGTTGCTCATTTACCTCCCAAGTCCATGCTTGCAAGCATGTAGTCAGCTTTTGGTAGGTTATGCTGTGCTGACAAACACTCCCAAGACCCCAGTGGTTTACCACTCACTCCAAGTTTTGTGTCTCACTCTACTTACCTGTCATCTGCTGTCCGTTGTGCCTGCGCTCCATGTGCCTTCTCCATTCCGAGATCTAGGCAAAAGGAGCAGCTCCTACCTAGGGGTGAAGGGGCGGAAAGAACAATGGCAGAACCACGAGAATGGCTCTAAAACCTTCGCACAGGCACGGTATATGTTACTTCCTTTGAGAGCACACTTGACCAATCACATGCCAAACTTGGTGTCAATGGCTTGGGAAAATACAATCTTCTCACAGGGAGATTCAGTGACTAATTGGAAATATACCATAAAATCTTCAACAGGATTTGAATTTATTCCTCTCCTGATGAGAAAACATTTTGAAGGGAGGTAGGAGTAAAAACCAGAGGGCCCTGAGTGTCAGCTACAAGGCTCCGTGTCTGACAGCAAAGTTCTGCATGCACATAAAACAAACAAACAAAAAAACCCCAAGAAAGTGAGTCTGGGAAACAGGCCTTTCACATCCACCCTGACAAGAAGCACGCCACTGAACGTGACAAGCTGATAGAGGAGGAGGAAAGGGTTAGATGCCTTCGCTCCTGTCTTTATTTACAGCAAAGGACAGAACACTTTGTCACCTTGGAAACAACCAACAAAGGCAGTGTGTAAAGCTGTAAGAAATCCCTGTCTGCTCTCTCAGAGGTGACTCGGGCTAAGTAGTGGGGTGGGGTATACTGCCACCAGATTGCCCTGGGTCCTGGGTATTGTGTAGTGAGGCAGGTGGCTCCAGCTGGAAGAAAAAGCCGCTTGGCCTTTGATAGCCACAGCTGACTACATAATATGTACCTTCTTGTCTTTTGTATTCAAAGATAACACTGCTGACCGAGAAGAGTGTGGTCACAGTGACTGAACCCGTGACCTACACTGGGGACAGTATAGTCTCCCTGCTGTATAACTGTTCTTTGTAAGTCTCACTGCAGTCAAAGGTTTTACAGCCTGTATCACTTTTACTCTGAATAAGCCTTAACAACCTGGTAGATTTTGCTGTCATTCCCAAAGGCCATTTATGTGTCACTGCTTGCATATGTATAGTCACTCATCTTCTCTTCCCGTTTTATACTAAGTTGCATAAACACTACACTAGTAAAATTCTTCAAGAAGCTGGATGTGCTTCCATCATAGGCTAGAGACTCTAAATTTAAAGATTAATCAAAACTACTGCTGTGCCAGCCTGAGGTCTTGGTGTGATGTCTCATGTCATGCTGATGCCACACTGGCACTATCCAAAAAAATTCTTGGCCTTTGAAATGGAGTGTTGAGCTTCCTAGACCATCCGTACATTATTATCAGTAAGGTAGCAGCACACAGCTGAAAGTAGCCCAGCATGTCTTTAGCCCCAGCTGTATAACATGTATATTCCACGACAGTTGCATGACTGAGGCCATGCCTACATAATTATTCATACGTTGTAGCAAATTTTATTTGCATTTTTGCTGTAGAAAACATTGAATTTTGTTTCAGATTAAACATTATTGAGCTCAAAACTTTATAATCAATTACAGTCCATTTGAATACTAAACTTCAGAGTATGTACATGTACTTATAACATGGCTTAACAGTGATAAATGAAGGAAATGTGAGTTTTGGTCTCTGCCTTAGCCACTTACTATGTGACCATCCACAAGTCATTTATTCATTTATAAAAATAGTGGACTAGACTAGGTAAGAGGCAGCAAACATTTGACAAATGTGCCATTACTCCAAACTCCCTTTGGTATGGCAGACGTGACTCATCAGTCATGGCCCTGATTCTTGCTCATCCTAGAATGATCCATATTCTTCTTTTCAGTACAGAACTCCAGGCAGCTACTGCTGGTCATCAGAGTCTGCACCCAAATTGAAATCTCTGTATGAGGCCATGTCTAAATAATCTATCATATATAGAGATAACACATGAAAGTACTTTGCAAACTGTCCTGTATTGTATAAGTTTAAGGTGTCATTACTATTAAATTAACTATTATTACAGAAAGTTTGTGTAGATTGTGATCAGACTATATGGGGTGCTGACGGGTGATTTGTATCTTGCGGTAATCATCTATAATTGTTATTCTAACAGCATGTGTAAAGAGATTTGGCTCCTGGGATTTTTTCAGTGAGCATATAGTATTAAAGCAATTTTAAAATACAGGGCAAGGACTATCTTGGACTACCTAGGAAACTGTTTGGGAAACATATCAGCTTGGATTTGAAGCTTGGCTTCACCGTTTAACATGTGAATGTTGGCTAGTCACTCAAACTCTCTGTGCCTCAGTTTCCTCATCTATGAGTGAGCTATATAACTGACCTCCTCTTAGGGTTGTTGAAAAATTTAAATGCATCAAACAAAAAGCAAAAACCATGATTCACAAGCCGCGCTCTATAAAGGTTAGTTCCTGAGGCTGAAAAACTGGTTTATGGTAAGTACGCTAGGACTTTTGAGTCACTTTCTATTTTACCAAAAGATTGATAAACCTTAAGAGTCAGAAAACACTTTTAGTCAGAAACAATATTTTTTTAGTACAAGAAACAAGCCCTTGCATTTAACTTAAATCACTATCTTTTTTCAAAACAAAGGTAAGAGCAGGCATCCAAGTCCTCCCTCTGCGAGATTTGCCTTCTTTACCAAATGAGCTGTTGCAGCGACTTCTTCTTATTTAAAACAATTAGAAAATTTTAAGGGAGTGAGAACTCAAAAGCTGTTGACATTCAATAATGAAACAATGCTGTGGCTCAAAATAACATATATTGAGCTCTGTGCTAAGATCTGAAATTGTCATATTATGCATACACAATGCTTGATCATGTAGATGACATTTATGCAAATCTCTCTGGGAATGTATATGTGACACTTTCCAGAGTGATGTGTGTCAGGGTTCTGAGCACCTAAATGAGAAGACTTCAATACTCAGTCTGGGTATTTCTGCTATTTCCACCCCGAAGATTAGAATTCTTTTTGAAACTATAACCTTAGCAGCTTTCATCTGCCCGCATCAGTATTCCTTATCCATCTACCTCCCCTCTGCCAAATGTATTGTCAGTACATACTTTTTCTTATCTTTGAAATGCAAAGCCACTTAATTACACTGTAAGAAAATTTTGAGGGTACAAACTGTATAAAGTAGATAAAAATTACTAACATAATTGCTTAGTTAAAAATCTGTTTGGGGCAGCTTGATTGACAAATCTTGATCCTGTGGAAGTCCATTTTTGTAGCAAAACTGTTCATCTTCTCCAAAAGCAAATGATCTGTTGTGGCTTTAACTACTGATTGGACAGTCTTAAAGTCCAGAAGTATCAGTTCAATATGTGGGTGTTCTTAAGGATTAAGGGAAGACTCTTAAGCATTTTCTTGGGCAGATGTGTTTTTAAAATGAAGATGGATGTAATTAATCCCTGTATTTTAAACCAGTGGTAACCAATCATTTTTATGTAAAAGCCAATATAAAAAAATAAAACATTTATAGCCTCCCACCCTCTTATTTTTTTCTAAATGAAAATGACTTCCATTTTTTTCTTTCATCATAAAAATTATAAATTCAGAAAATTAGGGCTCCTTTGTAGCCATTAAATATGAATATCTAGGCCCACTAAGGAAATAGCAAAGTAGAGGCCTTTTTCAGTCTTTTTATGAACTTACATCAACATGTGAGATGGGTACCACACAGCCTTCAAAGTCTCGAAGTGTCCATCACTTTTTCTAAAATTTAAAGTTCTTCCTTTAAATGTTGTCTTTTCTAAATTATTGTTATGGGCAAATAACATGGTTGTGCACCTGAAAATCATGAGAGAATCACTTTTAAAACAACCATGACTGAATTCAATATGGGAACTAGCTTAAAAATAAATTTAAATGTGTGTGTGCGCCACACACATACCCCCACACCCACATATATGCATATATAAATACATACATACATCACAGACACAAGCATATCTATGAGGCTTCTACTGTGGAAGTAGGAATAATTCTAAAATAATTTTTATGAAGGGGGAAATAACTATCTCCTATTAGTCCCTTCTACTTATAGAGACTAGTGGGGAATAGGAACAGTGAGAGAGAAGAAAGGAAAACAGAAAATTTAAATCCTCATTAGTCTTTGCTGCTAAAATGTGGAGCCCAGAATGGATGGTTTTCATTGTGTAAGGGCACCTGAACGCATTTTGGATAAGAAAAGGTGAGCCAAAGTCGAGTCTCGTGTAGGGTAAAGTGACTCTAAATACATAATAAAGAGAGGAAACAGGAAAGGGTTTAACCTCCACTTATGAGGCCCATGGATTGTTTTAGATTGTTGTGAAGAAGAGAAGAGGCCCTGGCAGTGGCATAAAAGTGAGATCCAGACTTCAGTCAGAGCAGGGCTCAGTGCCAGAGTGACCGTGAGACCATGAGCTTCCAGGAATCTGCAATATTATACTAAGGGAAGGAGGACAGGCATTGGAGTTAACACAAAATGGGGCAATTATATTTAATTCTCGACGGACCAGGTAACTACTGACAAATATACCCATTTATATTTGTTTAAGCATTGAATCGAGTCTGGAAAATATACACCAAACTGTTTTTAGTTGTAATAGCCATGACTCATTCCTAGAGGTTCTAACTCATTAGGTTTAGAATGGGGCCCTTGGATATGTTTCTTAAAGAATTATTTAGGAAGGCTACCAAACATTGCTGAGAGAAATAAAAGGGCTGTATATATGCAAGTATATAACATGCTCATGAACTGGAAGCTCAAGGTTTTTTTCTTTTTATTTTTTTGAGACAGCATCTCACTCTGTTGCCCGGGCTAAAGTGCATGGCACCAGACTAGCTCACAGCAACCTCAAACTCCTGGGCTCAAGAGATCCTCCTGCCTCAGCCTCCTGAGTAGCTGGGACTACAGGCATGTGTCACCATGCCCGGCTAATTTTTTCTCTATATTTTTAGTTATTCAGCTAATTTCTTTCTATTTTTAGTAGAGACTGGGTCTTGCTTTTGCTCTGGCTGGTCTCAAACTCTTGAGCTCAAACAATCCCTCTCCTTGGCCCCTCCCAGAGTACTAGGATTATAGGCATGAGGTCAAGGTCAAGTTTCATAAACACGTCAAATCTATAGATTTAATGCACCCTCAATCAAAAGGCCAATATTTTTTTTAGGAAATTGATAATCTGGTTCTAAAATTTATATGAAAATACAAAAGGGTCAAGAATAGCTGTAACAATCTTAAAGAAAAAGAAGTCTGAGGACTTTCATGCTATCAGATATCCAAACTTATTATAAAGCTAAATAAATAAAATACTATTATAAAATGCACAGAGAGAGACAAACAGATGAGTGGAACGGAATAAAGAATGCAGAAACAAAGCCCAACTGATTTATGACACTTGACTTATGACCACAGTGTTGGTACAAAGCAGTGGAGAAAGGGTGGTCTTTTCAATAGCTAGTGCTGGGTTGGTTGATATCTACCCATATTGGGGAAAAAAATGGTTGTTGACTTCTATCCTCCACCACACACAAAAAGTCAATTCCAGATAGATGTTTGATGTACATGTGAAAGACAAAACAATAAAACTTCTGGAAGATAACATTGGGGAATATATCTGTGACATGACAGGGTCCCTTCCCCAAAACAAGCGCTGTTAAGCCTAGGGTAACCAACTATTCTGGTTGACCTGGGACTGTCCTTGTTTCAGCGTTGACATTCCGTGTCCTGGGAAACCCCTTAATTCTAGGCAAACTGGGATGGTTGGTCACTCTAACCCATAAAGGAAAAGATTGAAATGTGGGCTACATTAAAACTAAGAACTTCTGTTCATCAAAAGACATCATCGAGAGAGTGAAAAGACATCCCACAGGATGGAAGGGAGACATTTACAATATATCTAGCCAACAAAGGAAAAGGTTCATATAGAATGCATTCCTACAAATCAACACAACAATGCAATAGTAAAATTAACAAAAGTCTTGAAAAGAGATTTCACAAAGTACCCAACAAACATACTAAAAGTTATTCAATCTTGCAAGTCATGAAAGAAATGCAAATTAAAACCATAATAAGAAATTACTACCTGCTCTCCAGGAGATTCAAATATGGGCTATCAGACTACAAGGAGGATTGAGACAGGACCCAGGTAAAGAGTTTCCTTTTAATTACATCACAAGGAGTTCCCAAAGAGTTAAAATAGAATCTTTTTACAGTAATTGTTGAATATTATTTTTAATTGGTATATATTCCAATTGTTTAGAAAACTGTGCCCAAGTTATCTAGAAAACTATACATAAGAATATATGCTGGCTGGGCGCGGTGGCTCACGCATGTAATCCTAGCACTCTGGGAAGCCAAGGCAGGTGGACCGCTCAAGGTCAGGAGTTTGAAACCAGCCTGAGCAAGAGCGAGACCCCATCTCTACTATAAATAGAAAGAAATTAAGTGGCCAACTAAAAATATATATGGAAAAAATTAGCCGGGCCTGGTGGTGCATACCTGTAGTCCCAGCTACTCAGGAGGCTGAGGCAGGAGGATCGCTTGAGCCTAGGAATTGAGGTTGCTGTGAGCTAGGTTGATGCCACAGCACTCTAGCCTGGGCAACAGAGTGAGACTCTGTGTCAAAAAAATAAAAAGAGTTTATGTCATTTTGAGAGCTGTATTATTCTTAATTACTCAATTTGGTTATCTTCACCAAGTCCTGAAACAAAACTCAATATAGAGGTTTTTAGAGTTGCTCTACATAAGGTGGGTTCCCCAAATATATGGAGTCAGGATTCTCCTGCCTGCTGTGGTTCCCTTACAGAATGGTGCCCAGATAATGGTACACTATCCCTGATGGTGTGTTGCATGCAGTCCTGAACTAGGACTGAATCCTGTCAGGTGGAGATAAAATAGAGACTGCCAGAGAGAGTGGGAGAGGATAGAGTCTAAGGGCACGTTTTTTTAGAGAAGACTAAAACACTATTTTTTTAAACCACTGTTGTGTGTGTCTTTTGAATCACTGCTCCATATAGTGCTGGGATTTTCTTTAAGAATTTAGGAATTTCAAAATACACATTATGGGGCTTAATGCTCTAGCTCTGCCGTCCCCAACCCCTGGGACATGGACTGGTACCGGTCTGTGGTCTGTTAAAAACCAGGCCGCACAGCAGCAGGGAAGCAGCAGGAAAGCAAGCAAAGCTGTGTCTGTATTTACAGCTGTTCCCCTTTGCTCAAATCACGGCCTGAGCTCTGCCTCCTGTTAGATCAGCTGTGGCGTTAGAGTCTCACAGGAGCGCAAACCCTGCCGCAAACGACACACACGAGGGGTCTAGGTTGTGCGCTCCTCATGAGAATCTAGTGCCCGATGATCTGAGGTGGAGCTGAGGCGGTCATGCCAGTGCTGGGGAGTGGCTGCAAACACAGAGCATCATTAGCAGAGAGGTTTGGCTGCACAATACATGTAATGCATCTGAACCACTCGGAACCCATACCCTTCTCCCTCCTGCTATTTGTGGAAAAATTGTCCTCCCCATGAAACCAGTCTCTGGTGCCAAAAAGTTTGGGGACCATTGCTCTAGCCGGATCCCAGGCCCAGATTCTAGTTGAGTGTGTTTGTGGAACCCACCAGGTGACATCCCTGGGAATCTGTGCTTATTTCTATGCATACTGGAGAAGGACATTTGAGAAGGCGGTTTAGAGTGGGTACCTAGAAAAGAGACAGGACATAGAGTTAAGAAAATGGTGCCTCTTCCCCAACCTGACCTCAAAGGAGAGAAGGGACAACAATTCAAAGTTAAAAGAACAGTTTTCTTGAGTCCTTGGTGGGGCTTGGAGCACAGCAGTGATATTTCTGGGCCAGGTAGTGGCAGATTTCAACAGTGACAGGGTGAAACACTCTCTCCCTTTTTCAGCTGAATCCTCAGCATGGCAGGATGACAGGGACCCAGAAGCTGTTTGGTGTGCCCAGGGGCTTGTGGCTGTGACAGCCCCAGGAGGCAGCCTTCTCCTGACTAGCAGGAGTGGCAGGTGGCTCTGTACAGAGTGGAACATGAAAGGACAACTTCCAGTGGGGTCTGCTGATGTCCTGCAGTGATGGGGACAGGGGCTGTGAAAGAGGAACTTTTGGATTATTGGTGACAACTAAACTTCATTTGTATCCAGAGGTTAGTAGGGTCTTGAGACGTCTCGAGTATATGATATCGACGTGATTTACGTGGTTTTTTTTCTTTTAACAGAAGAAAGAGGATTAAATTAAATGCAATAACAGCCTCACTTATTTCACAGTTAGGAAATGTGGTATTCCAGTAAGTCAACTTTCCAAATAATTGAAACAGTCCTTTAAGATTTAAGACATTTTAATGTTTCTAATAAAAGGCCTGACAAAATACACCACACGCTTTGCTACCTTCTTAAGCAGAGAGAATAAATGAATTTAATCATTCCTTGGTGTCTCCAAGTCATCGTGAGCACTGACGACTTTTTGTACCCTAGCACAGTAAGGCCCTCAGGATCCAGTGACATACCCGGGGCTACCTTCTGTTAAGAGAACTAGTCCTTAGACTGCCACGCTCTCTGAATTCTTGTATCCACTGGTGGTAGTTTTGTTCTCTTCCCTTGTTATTAGACTGTCATTAGACACTTCTTGCTTTTCTCGGGGAGGCAGTTTCTGGGAATCTACTTTACCCTCATCATCCTTTTAATTTGATATTTAATCTACTTTGGATATAGACTACTTTCACCCCACTCTTGCAAAAATTCTGGCTAAAAAAAAAAATGGGGCTCTAACTTCTGACAGAGGGTCAGAAGATTTTGCCTAGGAAGCAAGTACAGTCTTTACAACAGTTATTTTGTCTATTTGGAGGCATTTTGAATTAACTTTTGGTCTTGGCTGTGTTCCCCCAAATTGAAGTTACTGGATGAGGGACTTCCAGAGAAGTGATGTTTAATATATGTGTAACTGGGGTGATGGGGAAAGAGGAAGAGATGACTGTGGCCCTCCACCTCACCCCATCAACATTATCTTATTCATTTTATGGAAATTGTAGTTAATATTCTGAATTAATTAGATTTTACAATCGGTTTCAAAAGTATAATGCATTGGTGTATAAAATTTAATAATGCATAAAATTTGTTATGGAAATTTAAAATTTTAGGGCCTAGACGGAATTCAAACATGAATTTTGTATGAAGAAATGAAACAAAATAGTTTTGTTAGAGTCATTTTCTTTATTACAAGGTAAAACATCCACAGCATCATTTAAATGCTATACTATTCATCACATGCAATGCTTCCCAGCAAACTAATTTAAGGTAGACTCCAGACTCGATAAATATCAAAAGGGTATATCACAGTCCTCGCCTCTGCCTGTTTTCCTTTTGAAGATCAGCAGCCTTAGTAAAAACAGATTTCCTAAAATAAGCATTATCATATACAGAGAAGACTGGGAATCATAAATGATGTGAGCAACTTCGCTTGATTATGACAGGAAGCCTGCATATATAATCTTTGTAGCGAATAAACATCTTCAATTTCTAGTATTATATCATCCAATTCCAGTAAAGCATTATCATAATATGAAATAGATGAGAAAGTAAATAGCAATCAGAACTATCTGGCAATGAGAAATACTACGTTTTCTTTCTCCTGAGTTGCGGCAGCCTGCCTTAGTAAGAAAAGCTGATGTAAGGTGGTCCCGAGTTCAAATTTCGGTGCCTGAGTAACTCTGGGCAAGCTTCTAAATGTCTCTGAACCTCAGTCCCTCTGATCATCATCCACTGCAAATCGTCCTTCTTTTCTGTCTTAGTCTGTTTTGTGATGCTACAATAGAATGCCCGAGGCTGCGTAATTTATAAAGAAAAGAAGTTGATTTAGGTCACAGTTCTGCAGGCTGTACAAGAAGCATGGTGCTGGCATCTGCTCAGCTTCTGGTGAGGGCTTTTGTGCTTTGCCAAAACATAGTGGAAAGGCTGGATATGGTGGCACACGCCTGTAATCCTAGCACTCTGGGAGGCTGAGGTGGAGGGATTGCTTGAGGCTAGGAGTTTGAGACCTGGGTGAGCAAGAGTGAGACCTCGTCTCTACAAAAAATGGAAAAATTAGCTAGGCCTGATGGCCAATGCCCAAAGTCTCAGCTACTCTGGGGGCTGAGGCAAGAGGATCACTTGAGCCCAGGAGTTCGAGGCTGTAGTAAGCTGTGATGAGGCCACGGTACTCCAGCCTGGGCAACAAAGCGACCCTGTCTCTCTCTCTCTCTCTCTCTCTCTCTCTCTCACACACACACACACACACACACACACACAAATAGTGGAGAAGGTCTAAGGGGAAGTGGGCGGTGTGCAAAGAGGGGCCAAACTCTGGGGGCATCCTGCCTTTATAATTACCCATTCTCATGGGAACCAATCTGTTCTCATGAGAACTAATCCAATCTCTCTACCTAACTCTCTGACCAGCACAAGAATAGAAAGAACCAAACCATTCATGAGGGATCTGCCCCCAGGACCCAAACACTACTCTCTACGCTCCATCTCCAGCACTGTCGCACTGGGGATTAAATTTCAACGTGAGATTTGGCGGGGACAAACAAACCGCATCCGAATCATAGCACTTCCCAAGGATGGCATGAGATTTAAATGAGATAATATACATTTAGCACTTTCCTGTACCCTACATCCTCTCTATTTGAAAACAGCGGTCCTACACTTACAGTTTGCTGGTCCTCACCTCCGGCCATGACTCCCCTCTTATACGTCTTGTCTTTCTAAGGGATCCTCAGTCACCTAACCAAAAAGCTAGTGGTCAAGACTCCTCCACCTTCATTCCTCTGGCTCTGAACAACTCCCTATCCCACTTTGCTTTTGAGTTAGGAGTCAGCATCTGCTTTGAGTTCCCTCTTCAAGCATTGCTGTTGCTTTCGATTGGTGCTGCTGGTCCTTCTCCTAAAGCACTGCAGTCCTCTATTTGTCAGAGCGGGCAGAGTTCTCTTTCTCTCCTTTATGTAGTAACCTATGTCAAGGAGTATCAGTGCTCCTTGTGCCCCTGTGTCTTACACAAAGCTTCCTGAAATGGTCTTTATGGACAGGGCTGAAATTCAGCAGGTATGCCCTGGCATGGCGCATAGCTGGCAGCTGCCCTGATAGGTTAGGTGTCTTTCCTGTTTAGTCAATGTTCATACCCTACTGGGTGTTAAATATTTTGAATATCAACCCTGCTACTAGAGCTACCTCTTCATAGGACTCCACAGATGAGGGTTCATGGGATTCTGAGCTGTAAATTTAACCTAAGAATGAATATCATGCTTAAATCATAGCCACCCATTCTCTTGAAAGATCAAGACGAACTTGGATGCATGGTCAACCTGGCAGTATCAGGATCATTTAGGATAGTTTTTCTCCCAGAAGCTTCCTTAGCTCTTCAAGCATACAAACTTCTGCTGATCTATCTCATCCTGCTAGATATGTCCAGTCACAGTGGAACGTTAATGGTGTACACAGTTTGGGCTCAATCTGAGTGCTCTACCTCGATCGTAATGATAGAGGAGTGGGCATCACAGTTGGTTGCACTTCTGCTAAGTAATAATAGGTAGAACTTCTTTTCTATTAAAACCCTCTGTGCTTGTGATCTTGCTGATTTCTTTTTGTAATTTGGCAGTTTTTATTTTATATTTTCCAAGATAGGTTCCTAATTGCACATAAATTTGTAATTGTTATAACTTCTTGATGGATTAACCTTTTGTTATCACGTATTTTCATGCCTTTTTGCCTTAAATTTCATTTTGTTTTCTGACAATAATATTGCTAAAGTAGGTTTCTTATAGAGGAAATTGTTGATGTTTTCATCTAGAACTTCTATTATTTTTCATTTTCAAATCTTTGAACCATTGGGAATTAATCCTGGTCTAGGTTTGAGGTCCAGATCCAATCTTAAATATTGGACAGATTGCTATAAAGTAAACATAATTTGAGCATAACTTAAATATAAATTTACCATTTATTTAATATTAAGTTAAATGTATTTAACATATAATATATACACATATTTATGTTTTGAAATATATATTTTTATCCATCTCTCTATATATTTGTTTTGAAGTCTTTTTCTCCCTCTTATTTGCTGTTTACTAGTTTTGTAGTTACTTCCATCTCACCTCCCAAGCTGCCAGTCTATAACTAGGTTTTACGATGGTGGTTAGGGACTCCTGTAGTGTTAGAACAATCCAGGGTTTCACTCACTTCCTGGTTGCAAGGCTGTCTCTTTGTCTTCCTACTTGGCTAAATCCCCAGCTTCCTATAAAAACTATAGCCCCAGGCAGCAGTTAGGCAGCAATTTTACTCAGCCTTCATTTACAAAGGTGTGTGGGAGTGTGAAATGACACACGTGCAAAGTTATTCATTGTGATATTGTGAGTTACGAGGAATATTTGTAAATAACCCATGTCAAGCAAGAGAGGACTGCTTGAGTAAACCATGGTTTATGCACACAATGCAATAGACACAGCCATAAAAAAAAGATTAAGTAAAATCTCCATGCCCTGATATGGAACAATCTCCTGTACATACAGTTAAGTGAAAGAAGCAAGGTACAGAACAATGTGTATGGTGTGCTATCTTTTGTATAAGAAAGGGAGAGAGGTCAAGTGTAGTAGACGTGCCTGTAGTCCCAGCTACTCAGGAGGCTGAGGCAGGAGAATTACTTGAGCCCAGGGGTTTAAGGCTGTAATATAGTATGATCACACCTGTGACTAGCCACTGTACCCAGCCTGGGGAACATATTAAGTCCCCATCTCTTAATAAAAAAAAAAAGGAGGGAAATAAGAATATATATAGTTACATGAAGAGATGTTGGAAGAATGCAACAAATCAATAAAAATGGTTTCCTAAAGAGGAAGGGAAGTGGAAAGTGGAATAAAGAGACTTCTCTGTATCATAAAATGCTATAGTTTTGATTTTTGATTTATGTAAGTTATATCTATTAAAACAAATGTTATTATAAAGAAAACCCACCCAATTATTTAAAAATGTGTGTGTTATATGTGGGGCATGGGGGGCAGGGATGCTTCAAACCAAGAGCCTGTTTCTGATACTTCCTCTTTGTGGTGTTAAAATCCCTGCCTGCTTCTGGGCTGCAGACAGTAGCACTTGGGATTAATAGGCCCAACAGGCCTAAGTAAATTAACCTATTCATGGTTTACATTTATGTGTTCTTCCTGGTGCATGGAAATGATTATTGCTTTTGAGTCTGTTTATTTTTGGTTTTTTCTTTTTATATTTTATGTATCATCACTGTATATTTGGAGCAAAGGAAATGTTTGGATTTATAAACCTACTATGCAAGTAGGTGGAAGTCCTTTTCCTTTAGTTATAACCCTTATTATTGAAAATCCTTAAAAAATATCTCTTTTCAGCCTTACAAAGTTCAGTACACTCAGAATTACTAAACATTTCTCAGACGATAAATATACTAGTATGAAGTTTCTAAACCTTAATTTTCAGTATAAAATACTATATTTCATAGAATTTAAAATGCCATTGTAAGATGCACCACTATTTTATGTACCATTAAAAAAATGCTGCCAATTAAACTGTGACACAATTCTTTCTTATCAAATCCCTGCAAGGTTCACCTTAATTTCAAAGACATTAAAATGTAAAAAAAAAGTGCATCTGAATAGACAAAATACAGAATTTATTAGATATAGACTTGGAAGTTAAAAAGAATTGAATTAAATGTGTATTGATCCTATGATGTTCCAAAAATCCAAAGAAAATGTTTTGCCTAGAGTGATGGCAAGTTTATGGTAGGTATTTGATTAATATTTATTAATAAATATAGGCTATTTTCATAACAATGGATAGTCACTAAAATATAGGGGGAAGTATGCAAGAAAATTTGTTTTAAAAAATATGCAAAGCATGGACTAAGTCCAGGCTCTATACAGTTAACAGTAAGAATAAAAATATCAAAAATAATGAAGAGGACATAGCCCAGTCCTTGAATAGTTTATACTCTAGTGAGAGAGTCAAATGTAACATAGTCTGACAATCAGGGAGAGGTCAGAACAGAAGGTATAGATTTGAGGGTTGTCTTTAGAGAGATAATATTTGAAAATGTGGCTATACATAATGACACCAAACAGGCTTGCAACATGAGGAGAGGGACAAGGGCAGATCCTTGGAGAGTACCTGTATTGGAAGAAGAAGAAGAGAATCCAGTGAGAAAAATCAAGATGTGGTTAGAGAGATAAGAGGAGAAATTGGAGAGTAATTTATCATTGAGCCCAGAGGTAGAGATGGTTTTAAGAAAGAAGAAATGATCAACATCGTCAAATTGCCAAGAGATGGGGCCAGATGAGGAGTGAAGATGTCATCAGCTTTGGCAGTTAGTAGGTCATCAGTGGCTTTCAATAAAGTAATTTCAGGAAAATGATTGGAGCAGATGTCAGACTATAATGGCTTGATGAGTAAATGCAGGGAGAGTTTATCTACAGAAAGCTTATGAGGAAGGATAGGAAGAAGCAGGAAAAAACAGGAAGGGGAGAAATGGAATCAATAAATGTGGAGGAAAAAGTAGGCACCTCATGCATGGAAAAAAAGTGAAGGACTGAGTGGCTAGACACAGGAGGAAGGCAGCTTGGGGAGGCAGCTGACAGCCAAGACAGGGAGCAAATCTGGGGCTCAGAGAGGAAAAGCAGAGAGGATATGGAATTAGGCAATTTTTAGTTCAATTCCTAGCTCTCTCCCTTACTGTGTAGACTTGAGCGAGTTACTTAACCTCTGCCCTTCAGATGTTAAGGAAGAACCATCAGAAAGAAGACTGACACTCCAAAAACACTCCTACAGTAAATATGATATACTTTTAAGAGTTTTTTCTTCTTATGATTTTAATGTAGGCTGATGACATAAGTCCAAAGCACAATTCTAGGAAAGAATCTTACAAGGGGACAAAATGATGTATTTCAAGTGCATGGCTTTCTGACAGCTTGGCTGCTAAGAGTATCTAGAGGTGAAATAGCAAACAGATTTTATCTTGTATGCCTATGTGGATGAGATGCCAATGGCTGCTTGAAGCACTGGCTGGGAAGAATCATGTTTGAGCAAGATTCTAGGCTCACCTTAAGAAGAGGTATGGATTACAGAAGTTGCTCAGGGGCTTAGAAGGGATGGTAGTAAGGGCAGTGTCATATACTGTATTTGTTGACCCTGAATTAGAGGGGAAAATGGCTGTATATCCATCAGCTAGTTCTCCATAAAAGTCATTGAGCTTGTTGATGAGTCATGAATTGTAAATATTTCTGAGAAGTAGAAATACATTAATAGATAGCAGCTGTCAGCTACAGTCAGTAAGTTTGACATCGTGTTACAAATGTTAAGACATATGACCAGGATACACTCGTTAATTTAATAGAAGGCCTCCCTACCTGCTCAAAGAGCAGAACCTTGGAAATATCTGAAGCAGGATCAAAATCTTCTTTGGAAAAACTGTGTGGACTGTAAAACATGGACAAAAAGGAGCTCAAGGTCCTAATGCTTCATATTCAATGGCCTTGATCATTTTATCTGAAAAACTTTTAAAGGTACTGTTGCCAAGCTTGTTTTTCTTTAAAGGCATATCTATAGTATATGTACCTTCAAGCAATTAAATATCCCGGTTGAATCTTCCATGACAGTAAATTTCATATATATGTGTGTATATATATATATACACATATATATACATATATATGTGTATATGTATATATATATATACACATATATATATGTATTTTTTTCAAAGCAGTGATACCATGTTTTCAAACAAAATCTCATCTTGAACTCTAATATAGGTAAAACGGAGCCATTCAGGTTGGAGATAAGGTAGAGGGCTTTTCCTCCTACTTTAAGGCTGGCCCTGAGGGCTTCATGGAATGTAGTTTGAAAGCCTCTGCTGTAAAATTAATTAGTTACTAAATGCATCCCTGGGCCACCAAACAAATTAATTTGCTATATTAGAATATTAATCTTTATGAACAAGTGAAGTATTAAGGATGTTTATTAAAAAATGATAATTTTTAATTTAGTTACCCAAGGCAATTATTATATAATCATTAAAATACATTTCCCAGAGTCTGGGTTTCTCAGTTTTTAACAAAACCAAGTGGCAGCATCTTTAGTACGAGGAAGGTGTGTGAGTGCCAGTCCCAAGCTTCCCTTTAGCCTGTGGAGAAAAGAATATCTGATCTGCCTGCTGCTTCTCACACAGTATGGTCTCTTGAGAACAATGGCACTTCATGGTCCAAGAACACTGCAGGAATTTCAGTCTTCACATCTGCATTCTAGGTAGCTGGAAGGAAAACAAAAGGAGGAAAAACAAACTTGGTTCCTTTAAGAGATTCCCCCCAGAAATCTCACCCAATAACTCCTTGTAATTGAATAGCCAAAATTTAGTCACATGGCCACATCTAGCTACAAAGGAGTCTGTGTGTTTCACTTTAGCAAGACAGATAGACACAATCACTTTGACACTTTAAGTCGGAACTGAGGGAACATCCAGTAACAGTCATATCTAGGAAGCAGTAACCACCACTCCCCTGTACTAGTTCTGTGCTATTTGTGTGTGTATTTACTATATGTATAAATTTGTGTTGTCACTACCACATTCAGGATACAGAACAACTCCATTAAACCCCCACCCCCCCCAAACCTTCCTTTTACCTATCCTTTATGTTATACCTTCCTCTGTTGCTACCTCCTGGCAACTACGGTTATGTTTTCTATCACTACAGTCTTGTTATTTCATTAATGTCATATGGATGGGACCAGATAGTCTATAATCTTTGAGACTGGCTTTTTTCACTCAGCAAAATACCTTTGAGATTCATTGAAATTGTTACATGTGTCAATAGTTTATTCCTTTTTATTGCTTCCTATTCCATGGTGTGAATGTGCCAATTTGTTTATTCATTCATCTGTTGAAGGACATTTGGGTTGTTTCTAGTGTTTGGCAATTAAAATAGAGTTGCTATTTGTATACTTGTTTTTATGTTAACTTATATCCATGTATACATTTTCATTTTAATGAGATTACATACAAGGACATTATCTGTTAATATGCCCTCTTCCTATGTTGAATTATACACACCTGCAAGATTTTGTCCAATTCAAAGTAAGTATTAATAGCATAGTGTAATGGTTGAGTGCAGCCCCTTGCCTGAGTTTGAATTTTAGTTCTACCATTTAACAGTGGTGTGATAGTGATCAAGTTACAGTTGACATCTCTATGCCTCAATTTTCACACCCAGGAAAATGGGGATAAACAGTTTCTATTAGCTTATCAAGTATGAAATGTCCGATTTCCTTAAGCACTGAGTTTGACAGTTGATATCGCTGACATTTCACTTTGACACTTCTTATTTTATGTTTATTGTGAAGGTACATCCTCAGTCTTTCAAGTGTACATTTTGGCTTGTGATTATCTTTCAATTTTTTTTAGAGCAATTTTTGTGAAACCATGGATGAGTCAAAAATTCATGTTGTCTTCGAATATGAGTCCCATTGTGGAACCAATGCAGCGTAGACACCTCTAAATATCAATGAACCATTTGGGAAGAATGTGGCTAATGAATGCATAGTACATCTGTCAGGGTGACAGTCTGCCCTCGGTTCTTGGTGTGCTCTAGGCCGAAGAATGACCAGACATACCAAAGTGTTAAGTCCAGATTATTATCCTGCTCCTCTGACTCCATGCTTGGAAAAATCACCAGCAGGGCCAATGAGATGGAATAACCTCGGGCAGGAAGCAGTTTCATGCAAGCAGCTCTTTCTTATGGAACAAAATGGGTCTGTCCCTGTGAGTGGAGAGAGACAGATTGACTCATTGACTGACTGACCGACTCACTCTCTCTCTCAATTCTCTGATTGTTTCCTTTCATTGGCCCAGTCTGGGGGAGAGCTCTCGGGATTCGTAGGATATTACCAGATGATCAACAGGTGTCCTTAAAATTCCATCTGCATATATGTGCTCCCTTTCCGAAAGCCCACCTGGGGCAGGGGTGAACCACATTTTAAGCTAATGACATAATAGTTATCCTTGGGTTACTCTAGGTTACTTTCCAAATCCTATCCTGCATGGGCTGGGGAATTCCCAGGTTGATAAAGCATTCTCTCCTTCCCCAGGTGTAGTAGTTGTGTGGGATAGGAGTAAGGGTGGGGCAACACCAAAAAAACGGAGTGCCCACCCTTATCCTTCTTTCCAGGTGGTGCAATTGCTCCAGACAACACCAAATCAGGGCACCCTTGTGTCTAGAAGAGCGGGACATCCTATCTACCTCGCACATCAGTGATTTGAGCAGTTCCATTCTGGTGATTTTAATCTCGAAAATAATCCACATGGGTGATCTGAGACCAAGGTGGATAATGATGAGCTGAAAGCTATGGTAGAAGCAAATCCATCTCAACCTAAACATGAATTAGCAGCAAGGTTTGACATTACTATTCCTACAATATTGGACCATTTGAAACGAATCAGCAAGGTAAAGACAAATAGATGGGTTCTGCATGACTTAAACGAGTGTCAGAAGAGAAATCATCTCGAAGCTTGCTTTCTTTGCTGTCACGACATAAAGGCAAATCATTTCTACACTGTATTGTTACTTTTCATGAACAATGGATTCTTTTTGACAATCACAAGCATTCATCACAATGGTTAGATAAAGATGAAGTGCTAAAACACAATCCAAAACCTAATATTTATCAAAAAAAGCTAATGGTGTCTGTTTGGTGGTCCAGCACTGGTATTATCCACTATAGATTCATGAAACCTGGTCAATTGATTATAGTGGTTGTCTACTGCAACCAACTGGATGAAATGATGAGGATGCTTGGGATTAAGCAGCCAAGATTGGCCAATCCTCTTGCAAGACAACCTCACCCACATGCAACCACATGTTGCACAAACGACGCTGCTAAAACTACAGAAGCTGGACTTGGAAAATTTCTGCCATCCACCAGATCTTGCACCAAATGACTACCACTTCTTCTAGGCTTTGGATCACTTCTTGCAAGGAAAGATATTCAATTCTCAACAAGCTATGGAAAACGCCTTTTGTGATTTCTTCACCACTGGCTCTCCAGGCTTCTTCTCTGCTGGCATAAACAAGCTACTTTAAGATGGCAAAACTGTGTCAACACTTTAGGCACATACTTTGATTAATTGTACTGCTTCTTGTTTGAGATATAATAAACTATGCTTTTGATTTGAAGCCGGACATTTCATATTAATGACCTAATACCTCCCAGGGTTGTAAGGATTTAAAAAAGGAGTTGATACATAATGAGTTTGCTAAGGTCAAAACAGTGTCTTACACATTTTCCTATCCTTAGCACCTAGTAAATTTTCATGGGAGAATGTAAATGTTTATAAATATTTGTTGAATAAATGACTTCGCCAATTGTTAAAATAATCTTAACATATATAAGTGCATATTTACTATTTTTCCTTTGACAAATATTTATGAGCAACAACTATTCCCAGATGTTGTGCTAGGCACAGGGGACACAGTTGGAAACATAAATATCTTCATCAAGAGAAAACTGAAACATTGATAAAGACTATTTTAAACTATTTTTGTTCTCACAGAATTATCCACCCTTAAATAAAAATCTATTCCACAAAAATTCCCTTTTATGAAAATGTATTTTTTTTTTTTTTGAGACAGAGTCTCACTCTGTTTCCCTGACTAGAGTGCCGAGGTGTCAGTCTAGCTCACAGCAACCTCAAACTCCTGGGCTCAAGCAATCCTTCTGCCTCAGCCTCCCGAGTAGCTGGGACTACAGGCATGTGTCACCATGCCTGGCTAATTTTTTCTACATATTTTTAGCTGTCTAGCTAATTTCTTTCTCTTTTTAGTAGAGACGAGGTCTCAGCTCTTGCTCAGGCTGGTCTCCAACTCCTGAGCTCAAAGGATCCTCCCACCTCAGCCTCTCAGAGAACTAGGATTATGGGCATGAGCCACCATGCTGGCACGGAAATGAAATGGTTAAGAATGAATAACCCATACATTAGCTTCAATGACTTTCTAAAGGTCATACTAATTTACTTTTTGAACCAAAGAGCAAAACTAAGATTAAATAGAAGATAGGAATTTAAATAAGGGTATTTGAGCTCTTAGTGGAGATGATTTCAAATTCGTTGACCTTGTAGCAGGAGCATTACTTAACTTTATTTCAAATAAGTTTGATGATCCTGAGACTTCCTCCATAGTAATGCCCGTGAGTATAATTTAGGCCACATTTCAAGATTAATTGTAACATGGGTGAATTTTGCATTTTCTTAACTGCGTGTTGGTTGGCATGGCTTGAAATAATTAGATTACAGATAGGGTGGTCCAATTATTTGGCTAAAACAGTCATGCACACACCCTAAGCCTTAATTACCGCAAATAAATCAATCCCACCCCAAATCATTGTCTGCCACTGACAATAGCTTTAACTGTACTTGCACAGTGTAAGGAATTCAAGGAGCATCGTTAAAACTTCGTGGTTAAAACTTTAGCTGTTGGGATAACTGCTGACTATCATTTGGAGATTAGTTGTTTTTTCAGTGTAGAATCTACAATTGTACCCAATTTAAACTTTAGTCATCTCTCTCTTCAAGGCAGATTAGAGCTGATTTTTAAAAACCTTTCCTTACCACGAAATACACTTTTCACTCTTAAATAAAATAACCTTCGGGTTTTATTAAGAATCCGTAAATTTCTTACAAAAGACCTGAGACTTTGTCCAGGGAATTTTACTGGCAAAGATAAAGAAATCTCAGCAAAATTACGACCAGTTACAAAGAAAGATATTCTAGGAGAAAGCCTTTCCGCACTACCGTATTTACTATGAGAAATACAGCAAAGTAAAACTCATGTGAAGCTATTGCTGATTTCGACACGTTTATTCATTAGGTCATTTAGTTTACTCTTCCAGGCTTTAAAAAGACGTTCCAAAAGCGCGAGAAAGGAGAGAAAAACCTATCCGTAGACGGGATCTGCCGTAGGTTTCCATCCACAGAGCAACGTTAGAGCGGAGCGAAAACTAAAAGCAAGGCTAGGGGCGGAAACTGGCGACTTAATAAGACGCCCAGCTCCGGTGGAAGCCAGCCGGGCGTTAGAAACAAGTGGAGCAGAAGCGATTTCGGGCTGATCAAAACAACCGCAGGACACTCCCCCTCGCCCTGGCCCGGCCTGGTCTCCAGCATTTGCGGAGTCGGGGGCGGGGATTAGCTCGGATTCAAATTTAAAGCGGGATGACCGCTTGAGGCTCAGCAGGTGCCTCACGCCCGGATCCTCGCGGCTGGTGTTTCCGCCCCTACCTGCCCCGAGGGCCGGAAATTACTTAGCGGGGGAGTGGCCCCTCCGTTGTCAGGGTCTCCACGGCGCCCACAGCCTCGAGAAAGTGTGCAGCGAGGGGACGCGGGCGCCGGCCGCCCACTGACCGTCCACGCGTCCCCACGCTGTTGGCCTCTGTGTACCCTACCCGTCGTCTACAATGCCACCGGGCACTGGGGAAAGCCGGAGGAAAGCTGGGAGGGAAGTGAGGCGGGAGGAGAAAAGGGAAAACTGTAAGAAGATACAAGCGCTCGACATAACCACACTTTATAGTCAGGTTACTCTTCTGGAGAGGCGAAAAACGGGGAGCGCATGCGCCGGCCGCACTTCAGGCGCGTGGAGAAAGTCGCGCATGCGCAGAGCCGAGACCAAAAAAAAAAAAAAAAAAGAAGCGAAGAGGGGACTGGCAGGTTGAGGGCGCTTCTTTAGCTACCGAAGGGCCACGGCGCCCTGGAGGCGCGTGCGCAGAGCGCGAGGGGGTGGAGCTCTTCCAAGTGGGCCGGCGAAGAACAGCGCCGGTCTCGCGCGCCCCCTGGCGCGCGCCCGGGGAGAGGAGGGAACGGGAGGGGGCGGAGAGGAGGGAGGCGGCAAGCAGGGCGGGAGGGGGGAGGGGAGCGGGAGCGAGGGAGGGTTTATCGACCGGGCGATTTTGGTTAAAATATTCAAAATGGCGGACGGAGGAGCAGCGAGTCAAGATGAGAGTTCAGCCGCGGCGGCAGCAGCAGCAGGTAATCATTACAGCATTTTACATATTCATATTCATACTCAACCCCGGCTCCCGCTGCCCCCCCCGCGACTTAGCATAATTTATTAGTACTCAGGATTATTATAATTAACGGCGGGGAGATGGGGGGCCGGGGAGCACTGAGCCCCCGCCGGGCGCCGAGCGGAGGGGGAAAGAGGCTCGGAGCGGCCAGGCGGAGGGGGAAGACAAGGGGCAAAGGGGGCTGCGATCCACCGCCCTCCTCCTGCCCCCGACCCACCCCGCCGCCGGCTCGCCGGCCCGCCCGCCGGCACCGGCCCTCCTCCTCAGCCGGCCGCCGCCGCCTCCTCGCCGCCGAGCCCGAACCCGAGCGGGTCCGCGGCGGGGCGGCGGGGCCGGGGCAGAGGGAGAGGACAATAAAGACATTTTACATATTCATAGCTGCTGGGCCGGCGGGGCGCAGCGGGGCGCGGGCTGGCGGCCGGGGCCGGGCGGGCGCGGGGTGGGGGGGCGTGGAGGGGGATGGAGGTGGCGGCGAGCACAATGCCGGGGAGCGGCGGGGCCGGAGCGGACCCCGGCGGCTGGACACCCGCACGCGTCTTCCCCCTGGGAGCGGGCCCGGGCCGGGGGGGGGCACTGCCCGCAGCGGGGCGGCCCGGAGGGCAGCCGGGGTGCGCCGGGGGAGAGCGCCCTGCCCGCGCCCCGCCGCCGCACAGGGTCCGAGCGGGCTTGAGCCCGGGGGTCACGGCCCCGGGCACCTCGGCCGCGCCCCACTCGTTCCCCCAGCGGCGGCCTGACCCGAGCCAGGCCTGAGCTCTAGGTGGGTAGGGGTGAGCGGTGGTGGGCGCTACGAGGTGTCCTCGGGGCGGCGGGGGCGGGGAGCTCGCGCCGGAGTCCGCTTCGCCCCCTCGGGGGCGGACTGGGTAGGAAGGGGCCCTCGGAGAAAGTTCCCCTCGCAGCGGGTGCCCTCTGAGGCAGCCCGTGTGCCCCGGCCACCGGTCGGCAGTCCTCGTGGGTCCTGGAAAAGCCCCCTCTTCCTCGTCGGCGTAGCGGGGGAGTTGGGTCGGAGGCGGCTGGCGCGGTCTGATCTTCGGCTCCCTTTCCCCCTCCCCCTGCGCCTGACCGGGGACGCGCGGGGCGGGTGTCCCTCGGGGGCCTCTCACTCCGAGGCCCCGGGAGCGCCCTGAGGCCTCCTGAGAACTTGGATGTAAAGGGCTGCCCCAGAACGGGCTGGCCTGACAAGTTGATAATCTTCATTTCCCCTCTCCTGTTGGGAGTTGGTGGGTTGGGGCGGGGATCCTCCCCCTGGTTCTGTGGTGGTGTTTTCTTGCTGGTTGCTGGGTCCTCTTTACTCTCTGCTTAGCCGAACCTCTTCTCATTTGAATAATGTCTAATTCGGGGAGGTTTATATTATTGAAATGGCCGCCTGGCTTTCCCCGCCTCTCATGTTTAGTAATTCAGACCTTTAATAACAGCCACTCACAGCCCAACGCCGTGTTTATATTTTACATTCGCCCCATGTGCTTTTGTGGTTCGATATGATTCTTTTTTTTTTTTCCTTGGCAATCCACAGGGCTCTGAGATCAAACTCAGGCTGTGCTGGGAAGAGAAGGGGAGAGGTAGGCCTTGGCTTCTCTAGCAGCTGCCTAGGCCTCATGTTTTCTGCTGCTTGATTTATTTACTAATAACCAAAATGACTACCCCCACCAACTTCCACACGCATACCCCTCCTCCGCGGGCAAAACAAACCCTCTTGGGGCCTTACCAAGCATTGAAACACCTCCTAGCTAAGCATCAACTCTACGGTGGCTTGTTTTCTCTTAAAAAGACTTTCTTATAGTTTGCAGTAATATTGGGCCTGGAAAAAATCTGTCTTACTGATAACAACTTTTCAGAGGCTATGAAATCTCTTTTGGTTTAATAAAAATAGATCACTTTGTTTTGTGGATAGTTCTCTCCCTTGCTTCTCACCCCCGAGTTTCAGGCTTTGTAAAAGTTTGCAGTATTTGTCAAACCTATACAGTTTTTCCCCCCTAGGAGTTGTGAAATAGCTAAATATTTTAGAAATTCCAATTAACAACACTTTGGTAATTTTTCTGTGTGGTGCTCCCTTTCTAACCTCTTCATTCTAGTTTAAGATGGGGCTGGCGCTAATTTTGTGCTATCACTGTCATAGATTTGCTTATTTTAATTGTAGCACTACTGAAAACAGAAATGGGTTATGTTTTCTTTAAGTGTTTGTGTCATGGTTAAATGAGTGAAAATAGTAGAATAAACACAGGCATTGTGTCTACCCTGATCTTGGAACGTATTCTCTTCCCAGCACTCCCTCCCCTCTTCTTTTAAGTTGTCAGAATTGATTTTATGTTTTATCTAGACTTAGGACAGTTGGCCTGTGAGAGAGGCAGATTAACTTTTCCTGTTTAGAGGAAACAGTAATTTTGATTTTTGGTCTTTCCTGTGGCAAAGTTTTCTTTAACATTTTTATTTCGTGTAGTTGTAGTGTGTTTATTTAATGGCGTTGCTTCTCATTGGTGAATGTTTACCTCTGCTAGTTGAGGGAAGTATTAGTGGAGTGGTGCTTAACACTAATGTCTTAAACCTTTGAAATTATGTTAAGACACTTTATGGTGAATGACTAGTGACATATTTTGTGGGATATTAGTCTTCAGTTTAATTTTTAATAAAATTCTAGATTTGGTGGACTAAAAGTAAGCTATTTTCAAATAACTGGTTCTGACCATTTTTTTTTTCATTCCCAATGGGCAGGCCCTGAATGCAGCAGGGGGGGAAAATCTGTAGCTTTTAGGAGAATGCTCAGGTGAATGACTGTTGCAGAGGCCTGAGATACAGGGTTGGGTGGACAAAAAGCAGTAATATAATTTCATGCCTAAAATAGCATGTTTTTGCACCCGATTCCCAAGATGTGGTCAAACTGATGATGTCATTGGACAGAGGACAAGGTGCAGTTAATTTGATTTATTGTCCTGAGGTGAAGTGTAGCAGTGAAGCTTTCTCATAGGGAAACCATTTATCTCGGGACAATTTCCTTTATAGCTGCAATTTAACCACTACTGAGGCTTTAGATATTTTATACAAGATGATAAAATGTACATTGGGTTTTACAAACAAAATTTCAAATAACAAAATTTCACTTACAGTTTTTGTAGTACAGAAAAGGATGGATATTATTAACTGGCTTTATATTTTGGTTTGACTTTCCCTGCTGTTGTAAAAATTCATTTCCTCAAATTCTCAAATGGAGATTATGGGTTTTACTTATTTTGGGGGGTGGGATTTTAAATAAGTATACTTGTAGAAGCAATGCATATTCATGCTTATTTTAGATATGTTCATTGTGATCCCCCAAACTCCTATATGAAGCTGCATGGCCCGGGCTAATGGAGAGACTATTTGCTTTAGAACCAATTTCAGTGAATAAAGCAGAGTTGAAGAGAATGAGGGATATATTATATTCTTTTAGGTTAAAATTGTAATGTTTAATATAAAGTAGAACACATACAGGGAAGTATATGCTTTGAAAATACTTTTTTAAAAAATCATAATTCTTTTTGGGTTTATCTTAAATTAGGCTGGCCAACTTTGTGCATTTTGTTTTGATTGATTAGTGATTTTTAAAATTGTTCCATTGCAAGGTAATAATTTCATTTACAATTTTTGACATATTAGTGAATTTTCTTGTTAGGCATTTCTTATCATATTTTTAACTAGCTTATCTTAAGGTGATGATTAAAATGCTCTGGCAATGTGATAGAATTGCTGTGTTTATTCCTAATTTGTGATCCAAGCTTGATAGAGTATTTTAGGTTACTTTTGAGCCCTCATAAGCTTCTAACTTGCCTGTCTGTCCCCTTTTACATCTGTCTGGTAGCTTCCCACATGTTTCTAGAAAATCTGGTGTCACTCTTAACTTGACCACCTATTAATTATAATGATACTTTTGAATTAAGGTTTTGAAAATTTATGTGACAGCCGACCAAATGTTTTTAATTTCTATAGGACTGTTCTGCTTCTAAGCCATTACTATAAAAGTAATTTTTAACCTCTTCCCTCAAATTAATTTCTATTTCCTTTCATTTGTCATTGTCAAAAATCTCAGTACTCAAGGAAAAAACAAACAGTGGCTATTATTCAGGTTTAAATGGTGTAGTATTCTGCCATATTTTAAATTTACTATTCTCTGCATTAATAGTATATTATAAAGCTGCCTAGGTTGAAGTAATTGTTAATCTGTCATTCATCTGGTCAATGGATATTGGAATAAGTTCAGGGCTGAGGATGTTAAACTGCTGTTATCAAGCCACCAAAGATGTTTAGTAGAGCTTTCAATATTTTAGGCAGGTGGTTTCTAAAATAGTAGAACTGGAAATTGAATGCTATCTTTCTTAAGTGTTTTCTATTAAATGGAGTATTTGAAATGTTTCTTGAATTTGTATTGCTGTATCTTGAATTCGTGTTTTTTAAGTTGGTCACTTTCATAAATATCTGTTTCCTCAGTACTTGGAAGACTATTATTGTGTAGTGGTGATTGCCTTATTGTTACCAGTTATTTTTGTTGTGTTTTTAATGTTGAAAACCCACAGCCCTAATCTTTGCATGTTAGTCTTCTTTCAGGCTCCATTAAAAATAATGGTGTGTGACTTATTAATTTGCTTTTATACATCAGTACTGGTTCAATTACATAGTTTTTGTGATTAGTAAAGACTTGCTGTGAAGCCTAATTTTTTCCTCATCCCACCCCAATGAATTCTAATTTTAAATTGGGATGTGTTTTTCCTGGTGGAAATGATTGCATCTAGAACTAGTCAAATAATTAGTGTTTAGAGAACACAGCAAGTCACAGACAAAACATGCCCCTTTTTGGTCACCCATAGTCTTGTTTCTGATGCCTGCTTAAATGCTAAATGTCCGAGCAAACAACACACTTATTTCTTCAAGGAAATCTAACATTAGGCATCAGAGTTCAAAGTTGTGGGTTCGATTCAGTGGGTTGGAATTTCTGTTTCCCTCCTAAATGAACTCCTCTCCTTTTCTGAAGGAAACTTTGTGGGTCAGAATTTTGCTTAATTCTTTACTGTGTTACTTAAATTATATAAATATCTTTTTGAATGATTAAAAGTGGTGATAATTAAGGTTCACAGAGAATAGCACTTTCCTTATGCATCTTTTGCTGAACGTTTTTGTGCATCGACATTTTGTGAATAAAGATAATTGAATAACTTTGTAGATTTTTATTTCTTCTTAGGAATAAATTGATTTATTTTGTGCTGAACTATTTCTCTATTCTAAACTGACAATGAGCCCTCATAAACTCTTTTACCAGTAATAGCAATGGACACAAAAATACGAGTGGAACTGACTTACTGATCCAGTTACAGTATATTTAGAATTTGGAAAATGAGAATTGTCTTGAGTTTCAGAACCTCTGATTTGAAGAAGCTCTTTGCATATAATGCATGTGGTTTATGGAGTTCTGTGTATTTTTACTATAGGAGGATAAATTTTTGAGCATTGATAGGATATCTTTGTATACCCAGTGACTGATATAGCTTGTTTGTTTTTTTGTTATTTTCTTTTTAATTTTTTTTCCATTTAAGCAAATATCAAGCTTTTAGTGTTGCCTAAATTTTGCTGACAGGAGTAGTAATTGAGCAAAAGAAGAATAAGCAAACTTCTAGATTTATCAGATTTTCTTTTAAAGTACTGTGCAGGAAACTGGATATTTATCCAGAGAAGATACATTATTTTTTTTTTTAAAATGCAGTGTTAAAAAGCAACAAAACTATGTGTTTTTAGTGGCTTTACTTAGCCCATAAAATTGAAAGTCATAGCCAGTACAATTTAATTTGTCACAATGATTTATTTCATAATTCTATGTAACTTTATTGGTTTTTATGTTGGAATCATAGAAATAGTGTATGAAATTAAATCAGTAAAATAATGATAAAAATTATGGCAGGGTTTTTGTTTTTAGCACCCCCTCCCCCGGAGTTTTCTCTTTGCAATAGAAGATATAAACAGGAATGGCTAGGAAATGAATATTATGTGTTAAAAGACTCATTTGTGCTTAAACATGTGGTCACCTTAATGAAGATGTATTGATGCCTTTAAGTGAATATACGTTTATAGAGAAAAGTGATTTAGGTTTTTTCTTGTTTTAGTACACTTATTTTAATGGTCTGCTTAATGAAAAAAATTGCTTTTTTTTTGCTGATTCATACTGCAGCAAACAATATTATAATCAATCTCTAAAAATAGTTATCTTAAACATCTCTTAGCTTATATAAAGTACCTGCTATGTACCTGGTCTTATGCCAGTCTTTGGGAATAAGAAGAAAATGTTAACATAAGACTACTGTGGAGGCCTTGGTATATTTACTTAAGCAGGGAAAATCTAAAAACAGTGTATATAATTACATATTAAAATATGTGACAGGTAGATCAGGGCGTGTCCAAGTTTGAAAGAACCAAAGCATCCTAGAATGTTATAGCTGGAAGGGAATTTAGATACAATCTGTCCTAAAGCTTTGGTTTCACAGATGAGGAAATATTCTCACAATGGTTTAGTGACTTGTACACAGTCACTTAACTGTTGACTAACAGATAAGAACACAACACTTGTGCCTTTCCTCCCACCACCCAGTCCCTCCCTTTGCCTCATTGCTACCAGTCAGAAAAGGCTTTATGTAGAAAGTGAGATTTTTAAACTGAACTTTAACAAAAAGAATTTAGAGGAACGGGAGGACAGGGAAGACCATTGCAGGGAGGTCATGTTCAATATTGTGCTGTGTAGGTAAAGAATGAGGAGGCTTTTGTTTTGTGTGTAGGGAAGCAGTCAGAGGTTTTTGAATTGAGGACTGATGTGATAAAAGTGATGTTTTAGGATAAATGTGGTGTGCAAGATGATTTGAAATAAGGATCCATAGGAACCAGTATATAAGTTATTTGGTTTATTGACTGATTGCTATAAGTGCTGCCAGAGATACAAATATAATAAAGCAATTACCTGACCTCAAGAAGCTTTTAATCTAATAATGATATAATGAAATAGATAATCCATGATAAAGATGTTGAGAATATTGTCTAATTACATTATACAGAATAAGGACCTTTGGGAGAAATTCTCACCTGGTCTTTACAGTAGGAACTGTTTTACTTCTGACCAATGGGTTTGTTGTTAGTCTTTTAGACGCTGAATTATCTAAGTGGCTTTGTTTCCTTTTCGAATCAAGCTACAGCGTTAAGCCAAATCATTAACCTGAAAGGAAGTAAATACATAGGCAGTTATGGTGTGCATTTCTCTTAGCTTCATTCTCAGTTCTTTTTTTGTCTGTACATTTGTTTTATATTTGTTTTATTGCTTCCATCTTTAAACTCTTGTTATTTTGTGTTTTATGTGGGCTACCTTACATCCTTTCTGGAGCAAGGCAGGTATAAATGAAATAAAATTACCACAACTATGACATAATGATAATGTTTGTATTTTTATAGTACTTTAAAATTTACGGCCACACTCCTTTTCATTACCTCAGTTAGTCCTTTCAGGCAAGCATTATTATACCCATTTTATTGTTGAATAAAATAAAACACAGATTAAGTGACTTTCCCAAGGTCATATGCTTCAATAAGCACTAAGTGTGTGAGGAATAGCAAGACTTCCAGGCTAGCTGTTACTTAGGCTGTGTAGAGAAGTGGTGGAAGGCAGGCTGGGGCTCTATTGTGGGAAGCTCTCAATGCTTTGCGTTGGTTTAAGAGTTTGGATTTCATTTCCTAGGCAGTAGGGAGTCATTGACTTTTGTTGTTGTTGTTCTGAGCAGTGCCATAATCAGGGCCCTTAAAAGTGTTTAGCAGCTAATTAGAGGCAAAGAGGATATCAAGGTGTTTAAAATAGGTTATCCAGAGAAGAGCAGTGCCATGCGTACATGTAGGGAAGTTGAGAGAGAGAGCCATTTCTGGAATAAGGCAATGAATCCAGTATTAGACATGCTACTTGAGACATGTTTGGGTGGATCTTATTAGGTTTTAAGTTCCTTGTGAAAATTTATTAGTGAATTAAATGTGTGATAAACATAGGAATACTGAAGTTGAGATTTATTCTTATGCCACTGTGTATGTGGACGGAGCATTAAGTCTGAACATTGTCAATTTTAGACATCTCATTTTGGCTTTGACACTGACTTCTACGGTTATTTTCTTCAACAATAAAATGGTGATAATAGCAGTGTTAGAGGGATGCTATGGGGAGTAGCAAATTGATAGCAGAAGCATTTTTGAAGTACTGTAATAGTTTCTGTTACGTGAGCACAAGAGTAAAATCAGCAATTTTATTACTTGTGGTGCTGTAGAGGAGAAGCTTTAGCAGCTGATTGATTCTGTGAGGCACCTGACTGTAGATTGTCCGTTTCTGTGTGCAGCCAGCATCCTGGGAGTGTACCCTCTTAGTACTCTTCTGAAAACTTGCATAGTGGGGGTGTTGAATTGAAGCAAATATAATAAACTCCTCTTTGATCTCAAGGCGTTTTATTATCTAGCCCTTACTCCTGTATTCTTATCGTTTACTACTTCCTTAAATAGCATGACTCAACAATTCCACCAAGGAAGGTCCCCTATGGACCTACTACAAATACATCATTTTATCAGTTTTAATATTTTAAGAGGTCTTCCTAAAACTTGAGGGTCTGCTTTTATCCTGAGGCTTGCCTGGGCCATTCTCCCTATTATCACTCTCTCATCCCAGTTGCACTTTGAGACGCATGACCTGAAAGTAAACCCACTGTTTTGGTCAGGCCAGTGTGTTTGGGGTGTTCTGTGAGAACCTTTGCTCATGCCCTTCCCTCCCTTGGAATGCCAGGGTGTGTGATGTGGTAGAGTGAAAAGGGGACTGGGGGTTGAGAGACTTGGTTTTTATATCGCCAGTTAGCTTCCTAACTTTAGGACAAGTTACTTCACCACGGATTTTTAAATTTTATTTTGCATTTGTAAAATAAGAGGGATTTCAAACTTTTAAAAAGCCTTTGGTGTTCTTTTTTAAGTGGAGCTGTTCTGATTAAAATTGGATGTAGGGACAAGGAAAGCATCCTCCTCTACTTTCCACAGTAGCCCTGGAGGCACTTTCACAATATCCTTAGGACTCCTGCTGGGGGACCTATCTGTCCATTATCCTATCTCCACAAATAGCTGTCTCTCAGCCTGAGCTCCTGTCCTACTTTCTCTGTATTTAGCACTTAATTTGTGTTCATTTGGCTAATTCAGCACTTCATTATACAGTCTTATTTTCTTCTCCAATTGATTATATAAATAAATTTTGTTTCTTCCTAAGAGCCTTGAGAGGAGGAATATACTGGTAAGGACAGAGTAGGCGTTTAGCAAATAATAAATGCTTGATTGATTAAATTAGTGGTTCTCAAATGTTTGCTGGGATGAGAATCGCCCATAGAACTTTTTCAACATGCGAAGGTCCAGGTCTCACCTGAGTTTCTAATACAGTAGAGGTCTGAAAATCCATACTTTAAAAAGGCTTCACAGGTGATTCAGTAGCATTAAATGATTACCTGTTACATTTCAAGATTATTTATTGCTTGAACTACCCTGAACAGTGGTTCTCAATTATTGTACCAGAAAGGCCCTATGAAAGGCAGACTGACAACTAGGGGACCTGGATCTTGACTCTGTTTCTAATACTTCTCGCTTTCTGATTATGAACAAGTCACTTAACTTTTTCAACCCATAGGGTCCTTGTTGAAAAATTATAGGCTGGACTAGATAAATAATTTTCACATTTTTTTTATAAGTCTTCCTCAAAAACATCTTTTGAGGAAGACTGGTAAACATAATAATAGATACTTTGAGCAGTTTGACTTTCATCTGAGTACCATTTTAATAAACATATTAAGAATATAGAATGTATAAGTTTAATCCTATCTTAACAAGAGAGCTATTAATAAATTATATACGATGGGTCATACTGAAAGGTGGGATTTAGATTTAAAACTTGAAACATTCTACAAGAATGTGAATGAGTAAGAGCAGTAAGCTTAATCAAGAATTGTAGTACTCAATGTGAATATGAACTAGATTGTAATTTACCAATCTGGCTGGTCCTTCTGCATTCATTTAATTTAACAGATATTTATAGAGTTTCTTCTACTCCTTGCAATGCACCTAGCACTGGAGAGAGAGTAGAAAATAAGACATATATACAGTCTCCATCCTCTCAAAGCTTATAGTCTGCCGGGAAAGTCATATATTAAATAATGCTGGTTGTAGTTCAATGAATAAAGTACAGGAAGTTTAGAGTACCCTGGGAACATAAGGTGGGGACACCTAATCTGGACAAGAGGATTTGGGAAGGGCTCTCTGAGGAGTGATGTGTATGCTGAAATGTGAAAGATAAGTGGGAGTTAATCAGTCTAAAGCTAGGAGTGGGAAATAGGATTGAAAGTGTTTTTTGAGCAAAGGGAACAGTATATAGTCATCTGTCAGTACAGTTGGGTAGGGAGTGGGGGTTAGTTCCAGGGCCACCCCCTTCCACCCTCCCCCATACCAAAATCCAAGTATACTCAAGTCCTCCAGTCAGTCCTGCAGAACCTCCATACTAAAAGTCAGTCCTGCATGTATGAGCATTTCACATACCTTGAATATATTTTTGATTCATGTTTATTTGGCAAAACTCACGTATAAGTGGATCCGTGCAGTTCAAACCTGTTGTTCAAGGGTCAACTGTGTAATCGTGTTCTGCATAATGACATTTCAGTCAACAGCGGACCGCATATGTGATTGTAGTCCCATAAGATTATAACAGAGCTGAAAATCTTCCATCTCCTAGTGATGTCTTGATGATCCTGACCCTGTAGTCTCAGACTAATGTGTGTATTTGTGTCTTAGTTTTTTAAAAAAAAGTTTATAAAATGAAAATCAGATTAAAAAATTTTTAAATAGGAAAAAGCTTTTCGAATAAGGATATAAAGAAAGGAAATATTTTTGTACAGGTGTAAAGTGATGTGTTTTAAGCTAAATGTTATTACAAAAGTAGAAAGTAAAGAGTTTATAAAGTAAAAAAGTTACAATAAACTAAGGTTAATTTATTATTGAAGAATTTTTTAAAAATAAATTTAGTGTAGCTTCAGTGTATTGTGTTTATAAAGTCTGCAGTTGTGTACAGTAATGTCATAGGGCTTCACATTCACTCACCACTCTCTGACATCCCAGAAAAACTTCTAGTCCTGTAAGCTATAAGTGCCCTATACAGGGGTACCATTTTATATCTTTTATGCCATATTTTTATCACACCTTTTCTTTGTTTAAATATGTTTAGATACACAAATACTTACCATTGTGTTTCAGTTACCTGCAGTGTTTAGTACAGTAACATGCTCTACAGGAAGCATCCTCAAACTACGGCAGGCCACTATGGGCCGCCTAGCACATTTATCAGGCCCTCTGGGCGTTTTTTGCTGCCACTGCCTGTCCTGCTTAGCAGCCGGCTCATCCTGGGCCCACAGTGCGCACTCTCCAACGGTCTGAGGGAGAGTGAACTGGCCCCCTGTTTAAAAAGTTTGAGGACCCCTGCTCTACAGGTTTGTAGTCTACGGCAATTGACTATGCCATATTGCCTAGGTGTGTAAGAGGCTATATATACCATCTAGGTTTGTGTAACTATACTCTGTGATCACACAGGGACAACATTGCTTAACAACACATTTTTCAGAATGTATCCCTGTCATTAACTGACACATGACTGTGTTTAAAATTCTTGAAATTAGTGAAAACCCAGCAGTTTCAAGGAAGTGAAGTTTGGTGTAGCTGGTTCAGGAAGAATGAGATTTTGCAGAAGAGCTGAAGATGATTCTCAAATCATGAGGCTATTTTCATGATCTTTGTACTTTTTAGTGACCAAATCCACAGTTGAAATTTGTTTAAGAGATGCCATACATTTCAACAAATGCATTGATTTCTAGTAACAGCAATAAAAAATAACATTTACCAAGTCTTTGTGCCAGTTATTGTACTAAATGCTGTATATTCATTCATATTGTTAATAATTACAGTGTCCCCGTGGGGGTATGTATATCTGTCACCCCCATCCTTCACATTAAGAAACTGAGGTTTAAAGAGGCTAAACGGCACACCAGGTAGGCAATTCGGAGCATTATCAAGCTTTTAACCATTAACTTCTGCTTCTAGCCAGTTCGGTGGTGAAGAATATATTAAATAGAGTTGGGAGCTTACAGAATTTCTGCTACAGTACCCATAGATTTAACAACTGTTGTTTCTAAGTTTATCCTCAGTGCTCTTGCACAGTTCCCAAGTCCAGATTGTGTGGTCTAGAATCAAGCATGCGTCCTTACGTCTGTATTGCAATTTGGAGAGCTGGACAATTGATTACCAAATCTCAAGTTAATCTAGCTTTCAGGCATTTCTGCATGCTAACTATAAAAGTGTTTTGAATCTGTTTGTATTGGATTTCTATCAAGAATTATACTTTTAAACTGAAACTAATTACAGATGTTAACCTCCAGGTAATTTTAATTTGGGGCATCATTAATATTTGTGACCCAGTTGACAAGATAGAAAATTAGAATTTATAATGTTTACATGTTATTTTGATTAATATATGTTTTAAAACATTTTAATGTTTCTCAAATAGATTGTGACTTAAAATTAATATGCAGACAAATTATGCAAAAAAAGGTAGATTTGTTTACCACTTTCCTTCTCCCCTCCCGAGCCATTATTAAATCAGGGGTATAGCTTTTACTTGAGGAAATAACAATTGCTCATTGTTTCTGATGAGAAGTCAGTCATTTAATGTCATTGGTTCTCAATCATATACACCCTATTTAATCATGTCCTTCATCACCCTGTTTGGTGTTATGCTGCTTATCTCTGAAATTTTTTATTTATACCACATTACTGAGTCTCCCCACCCTCCCCTTCTCAGTGTGCCCCCTTACCCCTCTGAGTGTCTTCTCATGCTCTCAGTCAAGGAGAATGCCAATTTGGAAGACTGTTGTATATACACATAATGCCAATCACTGTTGGTTAGAAAGGATTGGTGAAAATCCTCTGATATTGTGAGAGACATCTTAAACATCACTGTAGCCTGAGAAAATGAATTAACAATTTTATAAGTATTGCTGGAAGAAATCATGGTATGATTTCAGGAGATTAAACTATAGTGGCAAAGCCATTGCCAACTTGTGCTGTTGGAATCACATCTTTATAGTTACATAATGCTATCAGTACCAGTATGATGTTAGTTCTGTTGAGCCCATTTTCTAGAATTTGTTCCTGTGTATATACAGATCCATAGACCCAGTAGTGCACATTGCTTTCGCATGTCCACACGAATACCTGGATGTGTGTGTCCCCTCAGGCATGTGCATATAATTTTAAAGGAAGGAATCACAGTTTTTATCCTATTATATAACTTGCTTTTTTTTTTTTTTTTTTTAAAGATTTCTGTAGTTAGTGGAATGACTTCTAATGGCACAAATGACAAGCAGTAAATTGGTTATGGAATTATCATTCAGAGTGGCCCATAGCTGGTCAAGAATGAATCTTAGGTAAAAAGACCCAGTGAAATCAGCAGAGAGAAAATTTTCACCTTGTCTTGTCTTATAAAACTGGAAAATGTCAACATGTCTGCAGGTTTCCAGTTCTTCAAAAACCTGCCTTTTTTACCTAATAATTTTTCACAAATAATTCTTCCATGTTCGTACCTCATCCTTTTTAATGGTTACACTGTATTTTACTGTATTGATGGGCCAATCGTTTACTTGATCCTTTTTGATGTATGTTATTTGATTGTTTATTCCATTGTTATTTTATAAACATCCATGTACAGTGTTTTGTTTTTTAAAGACAAATTCTCAGTAATAGAATTTTACGATTAAAGAACTGTCAAAAGACAAAATTACAACTGATTTAGTTTAAAAATCTAATTGGCTTTTATTCGTGATTCTAGACTCGAGCAACAACTCATTTCTTTAAAGTAGAATGAATGTTCCCATGAGCTGAGTAGAGAAGGTTGGCCTTATGGAGGGAAAAGGCTAAAGAAAGCAGAAAGAGGGAACAAAGAGCATATTGGTTCTTTCAAAGTTACGTTACTTGTAGGGTTAAAACAGAAGGGACTTCCATTTCATGTGGGCTCAGGTAACTAGGCCCCTTGTGATTGGTTGCTGTGAGTCTCCTGTTTTGCGTAAAACTTGGCCAGTTTCAAAGTTCAGTTTGATTTCGTGGCACTTAGCACAAGTGTTTCCATTCTGATTTGGGTCTGGTCTGCTGGGGCCTAGTGCAGGAGGCTAGTCTAAAATAATAGCCTCCTATAAACTTTCTTTAACAGAATATACACAATTAAAATTTTTGTACATGTTGTCAGGTTGCTTTTGAGAGTGGTACCAAACTATATTTTTATCTACAGTATTTAATAGTGTCAGTTTCTCAACAGTCTCTCTAGCACTATTAATTATCAGTGTTTAAATTTTCTGTAGGTTGATAGATGATAAGCACTTCATTGCTTTAATTTTCATGATTGAAGTGTAAATTAGGCATCTTATTAAATTTTTATTTCTTTTTCTGTATATTTTTCAAATGTAAGACAATAATTTATTTTTTTGTACTAGTTTTAGCTTTTTCGGAATATTTGTAGTTTTCCTGAAAATTTATGGCTTCTTAAATATTTTCTTTCCATGAGTACTTTTATCTTCCTCTTCCTGTCCCCTCAGCTAATTTCTGTACCTCTTCTGAGAAGCAGCTTAGGGATGAGAGTAGAGCTTGGGTCATTCTACAGGTTGGCAGTCAGATGCTTTACTTGCAGCCTTCCTTTAGCTGTTCATTCAAACGGGGGTTGGGGGGGGTGGGGGGTGGTTGCAGAGTCTGGCACTGTGGTCCTGGAGAGCCATACCCTATTCTTGTACAGAAATGTTTCTTTTAGCAGAGGAAAACTAGAGTGAGCATGATTTTTTACTCTGCCTACTCTAAAAGGCATTATGATTTTTCAGTCAAAGATTTGGGAGGGAGAGGTATAGGAGGAATGAAAAGATAATACAGTTTCAGCAATCTGGGACTTTATTTCTTACCCAAGACTTGGAATGGTTTCATCCTTAGGATGAGACTTTAGACTCATTCTAAAATCTTTTCAGTGTTGGACTGGGGTTTTTTAGCACATGGGGAGCAAAACATTTAAGGAAGCTGACAATAAGGAGGAAGGTATTTAACTTCTGAGTGGAGATGGCCCAGTGGTGATATGTGTGAACTAGGGTTGACACAAAGGAGTGGCAGCATTGTAAACTCCCTTGGTGTCATCTTTACAAAAATGACAACTACCTTGAAGGAATATACATATATTTAGCAAGAACATGATCATGCATGTTGTAGAGTTTAAACACCTATCTAGATTGTCTGCTGGGTTATTTAGAAAGGTGAGATATCACTAGACTCAGATTGTTGCATGCATAGGTTTTTTCCTAATATTTCAGAGTAGGGGAGGAGGAGTTCAGATAAGAAAGCCTCTTGTTTTTCTGTTTTTCCTGGTAGTACCATTTTGGCTATTTTTATCAAGTACTTTCTGTGTTTTCTTTATCAGTTGTCAGTGTGTTATTTTTACCATTTTCAGTGACTTCTGTGGAATAATAAATTTATAAATATTTTATGTGACTTTAATCATTCAGAAGCTTGTCTAAGTTTATACAAAGTCATTTTGTACTACTGTTTGTCTCGTTTCTATAAATAAAAAAATTATTTTGGGTATTCTCTGATCTTTCCTTCCCCTTCATCTGCTCCCCTTCTTTCAATAATTCCCCTTCCCCTGTTTCCCCAATTATTTAAGAGTTGACTGGTTTTTATTTTTTAAATTCATAAATTCTTGAAAATTCTTCCTCTCCCTTGACTTCTCATGTGACTCTTTCCCCTGATCCCTTAAATTAAAAAAAATTTCCTTGAGATGCATTGATATCAGTTTTATCCATTTATTTATTTTGTTTTATCTCCCCCATACAAATTTAAGGTGGTTTATAGAGTCAGTTGTAAACTAAAGCAAGAAATACAAAATAAAAATTAGTATTTACTTCTAATAGGGCACAGATATTTGTTTCTTAGTAGATGATGTAAAAAAGGAAACTTAGTCAATTTAGCCCATAAAACTTAAAAACAAACTTTTGTTTTAAGAAGAGCACAGCAATTCCTGACACTAAGATCTGAAGGAAATTTCTCAGAGGCCTTATAAACAGGACCTCTTATAGTGGGATAAACAGTGTCCTCACCAGTAGTCCTACTATGGGTACACCAAGAAGGTTCATAATGCCCCTCTGTAGGCTGAATACATCTTACCAGAACACTTTCAGTAAAGGCAGTGATGTGGTGGGGAGATGAGGATGTGTGAGGACTATTCAAAATAGTCTGACTTAAAAGGGGAAAAGATTTTGGAATAATTAGAAAAATGGAGATATTACATATCCTTCAGGCAATAAATAATTTAGGCATTAATATCTGTTTTGTTCACAGTCAGTACAGGGTTACTGGCACAGCATAGGCTATCAAAAATGTTTTCAGAGTAAATATTGGGTTGCACTGGGTTTGAAATTGTATTTGTTGGTGCGTATCATTGAAGGTAGAGAGATTACGATGGTCATGTTGTTCAGGGAGACTAGTTGGCTACTCGGGCAGCATCTCAAAGGGTAATACTACGTTGGCAGGCTCATTGGCAGGCCTGGTTCTCAGAAACTCAATTTCATCAGCATACTTGCAGGTAATTGAGTTTAAGGGAACTGATTCTTGCTAACTAAATATACCATAAACAGAAATAGAAACAATGCCTGTTAGTGTTAACCTATTATGAGAGAGATAATTATGAAGCAGACTAGAATTCTTGGCCATTCAGTGCTATATTATCTCCCTTTAAGAGAAGCCAAATTATAATCAGAAGAGTTTTTTAATGGCTCTTCCTTGGTAAAGGCCAAGAAAATTAATTAATTATGCTAATGGCCAGGATATACCTTCTTTGCTGGCTAGAGTGTACTTTGACCTAAACAGAGCTGGGCATATCCTAAAAATTTTGTTTTCCAGGCTGCCTTTTCCTATTCTGAATCTGGACACACTCTCTAAAAGCCATTATCACTGACAGGAAAAGAGCACTAGGTTAAATAGTCTACTTAGAAAGTATTTTTAAATAAGGAGATAAGGTTGAGATTAAATATTTGGATTATTTGTGAATCTCCATTGCTTATGTTCTTGTTTGCCATGCTATCAAGATGTAGTTAACTCCGAGTTATATGCTTTTTTCACAGAAAAAAATATCTAAAAGTGCTGTCCACAGGTAGCAATGCAAGTGGTAATTTTAGTTTAAACTACAGATATACATGCACATAGTAAACTGCTCTGGTAGCTTAATGATTATATTTTGGCATTGTAGTCAAATTTGATACTCTCACTCCAACCCTCCCTTTTATTTTCATTCTAGCAGGTGTTGGGAATGCTAGAAGTGGAATACATAGCCCTTTGAACGACGATATACTTTGAAAAGTGATCACTTTAATGCAGACATGAAAGTTTCCTGTCAGCATTAAACCAGAGCTTAGGAAATTGGAATGATTGAAATTGACATTAGGTAGAAGGACCAGGTGGTATTGGGACAGTTGGCTGTCCATTTGAAAAAAAATTGTATGTCAGGGTCATACCTTACACTGTATACACAAATGAATTGTGGAGAGATTAAAGATTTGAATGCTCAAAGAAAAACTCAGAAAAGTACTAGGACAAATGTAGAAATAATTTTTACTTAGTTTTAGGGTTGGAAAGGCTTTTTGACATGGCATACAACTCTCATACCGTAAGATTGATAGATTTAACTATGCAAAATATTTAAGGTTCTACCTGCTGAAAGACTCTACAAATGAAATTAACATAATATGCGGTAGAAAAGTATTAGCCTATATGAAAGATAGAGAATTAATTTTTTTACTGTATTAAATACTCTTAGACATCAGTAGTAAATAACAAATACTACAATAGAAAAATGGTCAAAGTATATGAATAGGAAATTCACTTAGAATAAGGAATGTAAAGATATGAATCCTGATTAAGAAACTGCTGTAAAGACAACCTTTTTCAACTCATGTAAAACAAAAGGATGAGGAACTTGGAAAAAATATGCTTTGATGGGATAGTAGAGAAATTAAAATATTAGGAACAAGAGTAAAGTTGAAAAGAATACTGGCCATCATTAGAGGTGATTGGATAGTGGGTTTTTTTTTTTTTTTTTACCTATTTGTGCATAATTTTATTGCTTTAAAGGTGGAAAAAATAATTAAAACCATGAGACAATTAGAGAGGGGATTCCTGATTTAATATGCAGGACAACAGATAAATGAATATGAGCTTGTACCTTGCCTAATCTTGTGTAGTGGTTGTTAATTTCTTCCACGACGAGTGTTTCCTAGATAACTGAAAATCTCTTATTGTTTTCACTCACTTATTCTTGTGCTCCTGCACAAGCATCTTTAATAAATGCTTTTGGTGTCCTAATGAAATTCCTATATTGCAGTGGTTTGAAGCCCTTCCCTAGAGGTTTTTCAACATTATTTCTATGGGGATATCTGTTTTGATTCAGAACTTGACTTCTGGAACTTTTGCTTTGGGGACTCTTGTTCTGTAATGACATCGCAAAAAGTTCTCACCCAGGAGATAGCTGTTAGCCAGCTTCCCTCTCCTATTTTACTTATCTGCCTTTCATTGGCCAGTATAAAGCAGAACAGTCTCCTCTGTTGTAATCCATTTGTCTTTTCAGAGGCATGACTCAAAAAGATCTGCAGAATCTTCTTTTTAGTACCAGATGAAATAACTAAATATCAGAAATCTCCTTGATTCTAGATAGTGCCGAGCTGTAAACAGTGATATCAGCAAAAAGTTACTTGAATAGATGAAGTGATGCAGTTTCAAGAATTTGAAAGCACCTTTGTTATGGATAAATAAATTGACAGCAGTTTGTTGCTTGAGATAAAAAAAATTTAATCAACATACTACTTCAGTTGACAGTATTAAAGATGGAATGGTTCTGGTTAATAGAAAAATAACAAGTTATCTAGTTAGTTTTTAGCACTTATTTGTAATACTGGCCATATTATTGACATCTTTTGAGACCTTTTGGTATGCTAGGTACTATTCTAAGTGTTTTATATGAATTATTTAATCTTCACATTAACGCCATGATGTAGGCATTATTGTTATCTGTTTTGCAGATAATGGCAACTGATGCACAAGGAAGTTATATAATTTTCCAAAAGTTAAGATAGCTATAAGGTAGTAGAGTTAGTTAAAAATCATTTAAGGATATTGATTCCAGTTTTCATCCTAACTTTAGTTGATTAAAGGAAGGATGCATTATCTCATTTAATCCTAAACACAGCCATGTGAGAAAGGATTTTTACAGTTAATTTCTCAGAGCCTAGGTTTTCTTAAGTGCTTAAAAAGATGCTTTGTTTAAGGAAGATATTTATAGGAAAAATTACTTGTTATTGCCAATTGCTTTACCAGGATTTTAGAAACTAAGAGATCATTATGCATATAAGTGCTGCTTGCTCCTTTACACTAATTGTGTATGAACTAAGAAGTACCAGTTTCAATACTGTTTGTTTTTAGAGTTTGCAAGGCTATAATCCATCCTGAGTTGTTCAATCTATCTAGTGACATTCAAAATAAACACTGTGAGTGAAGCTTTCAGCACTATGAACAGTGATAGAAGAGAACCAAGAGGAAGTAGATATCTTGGGATAGTGTGTGTTGGCACCAATTTTCTGTTATGGACCTCATAGAAGAGCCTGTTGTCCTTGATGATTCTGAAAACCTGTGAAGTTGGTACTTGAAAAGCAGATGAAAAACAGATAGTTTTCAAATTACAGAAAGACTCTAAGGCCAGCTTTTTCACCTGGATTTTGTCCTGAAATAGATGAGAGAAGCAAATGTGTACTTTCTTTCATAGCATAACTTTACTTATTTACTTATATTAATGTGTAAAAGCCTGACTCAGGAGCCACAACTTAACCATATAGACAAAACTTTTCATATTGGGAGATACTATTTGTTTTTACTAGCAAAGTAACAAATGAAGAACCTTCAAGAGTTTGTGCTAATTGCCTTGCTTTGAAATGATCATTTAGATATAGTAATGTGTTTGATGTCTCCTGCATAGGATAAACCTTGTATCTGTACACATAGACACAATTTAGAGAACTCTGTGAGTCATACATGATATATATATATAGAGAGAGAGATATAGATATATGTGTATTCTCTCTCCCCTCCCTCCCTTTCCTTCTCTCTCCTCTCTTTCTTTCTCCTCCTACTTCCCATATTCCTTAGATTCTCAACATGAATTCTATTTTTATTTGGCTCAGTTGAATTTTTAAGAAGTATCTCTTACTTGAGACAGAATCTGCTGTTCTTTAGTGACACTATATAACTATATATTATTTTCTTTCTGCTCTTGTCTCTGTCTTATATTTTAACTTGTGACATTCTTGCACGATAATTAAGAATATTGGCCCATGAATCTGATAGATTGATATTTTAATACCTTACCAGTGACTTTCTTACTTCAGCAAATATTTTAATGCCTACTATATGTTAGGCATTGTTTTAGGCATTTAATAAAACCTAGGCTCTGAGACGTTAATTATAAAAATCCTTCCTCACATAACTGTGTTTAGGATTAAGTGAGATAATGTATATAAATTGCTGAGCACATTGCTGGAACATTGGAAACTGTCAATTTGTGTAAGCTCTTTATTATTTTCAAATCTTTTAATGACTTGGAACCTTCATAGTAAAAAAGTATAAACAGGTATAAATTTCTAATGTGTCATATGAATTTATACAAAGCAAATAATTATACAAATTTAAAAAGGTTCCCTGATTTTAAAATGCTGTGAATAGATAAGCAATAAACTGTGGAAAACTAAATTTACTTATATCAAATAAAACAACATCAAACCATAGATAATGTTATGTGTAATTTTTGTTCTATAAAAACTAGATTTTGTTTAATTTTCCTCTTAAGTTATCCAGTCTTAGGTAATTACAGGTTGAACATCCTTAATCTGAAAATCCAAAATTCAGAATGCTCCAAAATCCGAAACTTCTTGAGCACCCACATATGATAGTCAAAGGAAATTCTCACTGGAGCATATCAGATTTGGAATTTGGATTAGAGATACTCAACCAGTAAATATAATGCAAATATTCTAAAAATAAAAAAATCCATAATCTGAAACACTTCTGGTCTCAAGCATTTCAGATAAGGAACATTCAACCTGTGTTAGACTTTGAGCTTCTTGAAGGTGGAAGCCAAGTTTTGGTCATTTTACCTCATTTTAGCACAATTTTTACCTCATCGTAGATATTGAGTAAATATTTACTAAACTTTTTTTGTTTAATTAAATTAGTTTCAGGATTGACAGCCTTCATTATAGTATGTTCCATATAATTAGCATCATGACCACTACCACAAACGTAACTGATAAATATAATGAAAGACACAGATCTTAGCAGCTATCACATAGAATCATTTGTTCCTTTGCTCTTTTATCCATATCTGCCCCTATTACTGACCCAGAGTAGAATCTCCTTGTGTCTGTCCATGTCCTAAATCATATTGCCAGCCTCCTACTTATTCTGGCTCTGAGATTCCTGAGCACAGGACAACTAAGATAGTAAAAGATCCTCCCTGTATAAGGCTTACAGATTTGAAGGGCTGGAGCAGTATGAGAATATGGACTTGGGAGCTATGGAATTGGGAATACATTTTAGGTGAGAGGATAGCCTGTAAAGGAAGAGGGAAAGAGTTTTTGTGGGTCAGGAATCTGGACATGGCTTAGCTGTGTCCTCTGCTTCAGGCCTCTCACAAGTCTCCAATTAAGGTGTTGGCCAGGGTTGTAGTTTCATCTGAAGGTTCAACTGAGGAAGGATCTGCTTCTAAGCTTACCCACAGTGTTGTTGACTGGCTTTAGTTCCTTACTGATGGTCAGACTGAGGGCCTCAGTTTGTTCGTGGCAATTGGCCAGAGGCTGCCCTCAGTTCCTTGCTCTGTGGGTTTCTCCAGCTTTCTTCATCAGAGCAAGCACAATGAGAAAAGCCAGGGAATGTACTGGCAAGAAAGGAGTATTAGCAAGATGGAAGTCACAGCCTCTGTAACCTAATCACCGAAGTGACATCTCATCCTTTTTGCAATGTTCTGTTTGTTGGAAGCAAGTCACTTGGTCTCCCCCATGCTTAAAGGGAAGGGACTACACAAGGGCACAAATACCAGGAGTTCAGAAATCACTAGGGGCTGTCTTTGCCTACTCCAGGGCCTTCAGTAATTTTTAAGAGTATAAAGGAACTCTGAGACCCAAAAGTTAGAGAACTGGTGATCTAAGTATATGTTAACTTGGTAGAATATATAATTTCCTTAAAAAGTTCTCTAAGATAAGATCTTGGGCCTTGGAAACCAGTATATGGGAAGTGAATGTAAAATGAAGAACGCCTCCCCTTTTTATGGACTTCATTTTCTGGAGAGAGGGATCTTAATATTACATAACTATTTTCTAGCAACATCTTTTAGGAAGTAACACAAATGTGACAGGAAGAGTAGTGAATGTTATAAAAAGTAAAAGTCTGGGAGTGAAGAGTAGGAGCGTATTCCTGCAAAGCAGAAATAAAACAAAACTTTCTTTTTTATTTATTTATTTTTTTGAGACAGAGTCTCACTCTGTTGCCCTGGCTAGAGTGCCGTGCCATCAGCCTAGCTCACAGCAACCTCCAACTCCTGGCCTCAAGCGATCCTCCTGCTTCAGCCTCCCGAGTAGCTGGGACTACAGGCATGTGCCACCATGCCCGGCTAATTTTTTCTATATATTTTTAGTTGGGCAATTAATTTCTTTCTATTTTTAGTAGAGATGGGGTCTCGCTCTTGCTCAGGCTGGTTTCAAACTCCTGACCTTGAGCGATCCTCCCACCTCGGCCTCCCAGATTGCTAGGATTACAGGCGTGACCTACTGCACCCAGCCACAAAACTTTTTTTAAAAAAAACCTTTGTGTATATGTTACCTGATAGGAAACTCTAGAAATGAACTCTAAAAATGAAGAAATTGTGAGTAATAATTTTTAGAATGATTGTTAAATGTTTCAGGTAAATTTTAATATGGCTAAAAGCCATTATTGACTCAATTTTTAAAAACCATGATAGGAATTTATTATGAAGTTCATATTAATCATTCAGTCTGAACAAGAAGCTATATTTTCATATCTGTTCCTTATTAAATGGCCAGACAAAATAATATTTTTTGAGAATCTAAGTTTATTTCTGCTTACAAGTAAAAAAATAAGCAAAGTGATTGAGAAGAATGTTGATGTCAGTTAAGCCATATTGTAATCTCTAAGATTCACATACAAAAATAGAAGTAATGATAGATAATGCATTTAATAGCATTAGAAAACCTGAAAGATTGTAGCAAATGAACCCTTCTATCAGATTTATTGTTGTTGAGAAAATTGTCTTTAAGTTACTTTGTATCCTTTTTTAACCAAGACCCATCTAGGAGGTTTCTTTCAGATCCTAGATACATGAAAAAAGTTTTGCTTTTCTTAAGGAATCCAATGCTGTGGTCAGTCCCTCTTTTCCTACCCAAGCAAAGCTGAAATCAGTTTTCTTTAGCTACCCAGCAGTCTTAGGGCCAAGTTTATGCCTTAGTTGAACATCTTTACATATTTACATTCTAAATTTATGCTCATTTTAATCTTCTTTCCTTCTCAATTTGTTGTTTCTGTTATGTGTGTTTTACTTTTCTCTTTCTTTGTTAAAAAAAACTGAAGTTCTTATAAAAATTTTAATGAACTGAAAAAATTATCTTCACAAATAATCAAAGAAATGGAAATTAAAGCAACAATGAGAAACATTCTAAATCAAATTATAAGAAATGAAAATAATGATTTTCAGTGCTGACATAGATGCAGTGAATTAGACACTCATCTGTTGATGGAAGTATAAATCTATATAACCTTTAAAACATCCATATCTTTTGATCCAGTAGTCTAAGTTCTTGAATACACCATAAAGAAATTCCCTAAATTTGGAAAATGCTTTATGCACAAAGATGCTCATCTCTCCTTGATTTTTAAAAGGTAAAATTTGGAAATAGCCTAAGTGAAATTGTTAAGTAAGCTATTATGTGTCTATGTTCTTGATGGAAGGGGTAATGCCATTTTTAAAAATCTTCAAAATAAGATGTTAATGCTAGCTAGCATTAATTGGGTATTTTACTGTGTGCCAAAACTATGTTAGGCTCTTTCTCTTTTAATCTTCCCAGCAATCTTAAGAGAATAGGTACTTTCATTACTCCTATTTTATAGACAAAGAAAAGTGTTTGGAGAGCTGAAGTAACTTGTCTGAGATCTACGTAGTTACTAAGTGGGAAAGCCAGGGTATAAGCCCTAATTTCCATAGCCCTCACTTATAGCCATTCCTTGTGGTACCATCCTAAGAGAGACGTTGCAAGGGGAGCAAAAACCTAAAAAGTTTTTAATAAAGAGTGAAAGAATAAATAGAATATGAGGTCCTAAGGACTCCCTTCTTTTCTTTAGAGAGGAGTTAACTCCAGATTTTACAGTTAAAAGAAGACTCCTGGATTTAGATTTCCCAGTAAAATGTGTTTACTTCTATGTAGTGGCCTTTTAAAAACTAAAATTTAGTGATTGCTGTATCTGCTAGCACTATATGAAAGAGAGGAAGACTGTATCTTTTATTTTGTTTTTGCTTTTATATGGATAATTTCTTCTGTCAGAATTTTGTCTGTTTCTCATGGACTAACAAAAATGAAATGTTGCAGGTTGGGCACAGTGGCTTACACCTGTAATCCCAGTGCTTTGGGAGGTCAAAGCAAGAGGATTGTTTGAAGCCAGGAGTTCGAGACCAGCCTGGGCAACATAGACCCCCTTCTCTACAAAAAATAAAGAAAGTAGCCATGCATGGTGGCACATGCCTGTAGTTTTAGCTACTTGGGATGCTGAGGTGGAAAGATCGCTTGAGCCCAGGAGTTTGAGGTTGCAGTAAGCTAGCTATGATCAGGCCACTGTACTCCAGCCTGGGCAACAGAGTAAGACCTTATCTCTTAAAAAAAAAAAATTGCTAGATTTCTTAAAATTGACTGCTTTATACTTTTAGTTCCCATGATTGTGAACAATCATGCATTAAGATTTAATGCCAAATGTAAATTTTTTTTTTTTGGAGACAGTCTCACTCTGTTGTCTGGGCTAGAGTGCCGTGGCGTCAGCCAACCTCACACTCCTGGGCTCAAGCGATCCTCCTGCCTCAGCCTCCTGAGTAGCTGGGACTACAGGCACGCGCCACCACACCCAGCTAATTTTTTTCTATTTGTAGTTGTTTGGCTAATTTCTTTCTATTTATAGTAGATACGGTGTCTCGCTCTTGCTCAGGCTGGTCTCGAACTCCTGAGCTCAAGTAATCCTCCTGCCTCAGCCTCCCAAGGTGCTAGGATTATAGGCGTGAACCACCGCGCTGGGCCTAAATGTAATTTTTTAAGTAAATCAGGTTTATATGTGATTGGATTGGTATATCCTCAAATTTTAAAATGAGTTTGGATTTGTTAAAGACCCTTACAAAACTGCGTATTTTAAAATCTTTCCCTAAATTTCTTTTTTGTCTCAACTTTTTCCTCTTCCAAAACTCTTCTTTCTTTCTGTTTTTTTTGTTGCTTCAAAATTTCTGAAAAACATATTCCCACTTGAGTTTCAATTTTGAGCTATATAGTGTTTATTAGATTTCTGTCTTCTTAGTTGGAACATTGGCTTATTTATAGGTTATCTTTTATTCTGTCCAGAATATAATGATCCAGTGTACATATTATACCATACTGTTAGCTTTTGTGTAGGAATTCTATTGTTGGTCAATAATGTAAGTAAAATACATCTTTATGTCTTACTGGAAAAGAAAAGGAAACATATCTTGACTTTCATACATATTTTATATATACACCTTTGAAAAGGTGTGCTTAAAAATGAGCTTCAACGAAAACTGCAGGTAGAATACTTACGTGATGAAACCATTCATATTTTGAATATTGTTTAAATTTTGCTGTCTTTGTTTTTTTAAGGTTGCATACAGAGAGAGAAAACAACAGTGGACACTAGTCAATTTCTGATTGCCAGTGAGAGAAAAGTATCAGTTTCTGATAATAGAATGACCTACGGTTTATGAAAAGATGTGTATAGTTGGAAGTTAATGTATTTTCCTTTATAGAATATATAGCAATTTTACTCCTTTTAACCCATTCCCAGATTTATTTTGGGAAGACTTAGTTGTTCGAGTAATGTGTATATATCCTGAAGTTAGAAAACATTGCAAGAAATTGGTATGTGGTAATTCTTTCAAGTGCAATGCTTAAGAACTCAGTGAGTAGTTAAGTTTTTTAACTTAAGTGTTTAACTGCAGCACATTTATAAATGATAGACAAAACAGTAAGTTAGTTGACTTAGTGGATGAATTTGTTTTGCTTTGTTATGCTGTAAAAGAAAGCAGAAAACAATCATCTAAGGCTAGAGTGACTGATTTAGTCATTTGTTTAATATTTATTGTCAAATACACTTCAGGTACCATGCTATACTGATTTATATGCATTACTTCACTTATTTTTAACAACCCCCTGAACTTTAATCAGAAAAGATGACTTCTATCCTGGAAGAACTCACAATTCAGTGGGGAAGGGGAGTCAGGGAGCAGGAACAGATGAGTCAACTGAAAATTATAATACCCTGTGATAAATGCTGTGGAGGAAATAAATCATCCAGTATGCTATGGAAAAATAGAAAAGGTTCACTTAACCCAGTTGTAACAGTGGGGAGGAGAGAGAGGAAGAGAGTCAGGGAAGACTTCTCAAACAAGATTCCCAGAGCTGAAGGATAATAGGAATAATCCCATGGATCAGGTTGGGATAAGAGGGCTGGGTGGAGTCAGTATATTCCTTGTACTACTAAATGAACATAAGGGCATCTAATAACATTTTTAGTTTTTTAACTAGAATAATAGCTAACATTTAATATAGTACTTAGTATGTGCCAGTCACTATTCCAAGTGTTTGTGTATTCTGTGTATTAACTCTTTTAATTCTTAAAACAACCTTATTAATGTAAGTATTCTAATTATCCCCATTTTACAGATGAGGGAACTGATGCACAGAAAGAAGAAATAACTTGTCTAGGATCACATAGCTAGGAAGTAGAAGAGCTAGGATTTAGACCCGGATTGTCTCATTTCAGAGTTGAGGCTTTTACTGTGTGAGAAGTTAAACTCTGGATTACACTGGAGATAAGTACTTGAAAAACAAAACAAAAAATAAGTATGTGAAAAAATTTAAAAAGCCCTTTTTCAATTAATTTGTATTGCTGAAACACATATTGTTATTGTAAAATTTGAAGCAATAGATCCTGTCCATTTTTTCTGCCTCTGTAGGAATGTTTGACATCCTTCATCTTCTCTCCTCTAAACTTTTCCTGGTTACCAGCCATCTTATACCTTGGCATGCTCAAATTTCTCATTTCTTTGTTTCCTCTAGATACTAGCCTTTTCCTTCCCTTTATCTCCAAATTTCTTTGAACATAATATGAACTCCTCTAAACTCCCTGCCTCTGCTATGTACCTTTAATTTCCTCCACATCCTATTGAAATCTGGGTTCCAAAGAGAGATTTAGGAGGAAGCTTGCCAGGCACTGTAGGGTTGTGCCTTCTATTCTTTTTATTCTTCCAGTAGTGCTTGATAGACCAAGGTGTAGAAGTAGGAGTGGAGAAGTCAGCCCTCCAGGATTGGGGCTTTGGTGGAATGTGCAAGCAATACATGGAATCAAGGGAGTGGAAAGTATTGGCAAGAAAGTCATTCATGGACCCCATGGTCTCTGGAATTAAGAAGAAGTGAAGCCAGGAATGAATTGATATTGTGGGGGAAAATGGACGAGCAGAAGGTCTGGATGGGTTGGGGACCAGGTCTTTAATGGAAATAAGGGAGTCAGAGATCTGGGAGGATTGGGGTAGCATTGGAAGAGTTTAAAGTTTTAGAGGAGCAGCAGTTCTAGGTGATGACAAAGTTCATGATCTGGCCATTGGTGTAAATGACTAACGTGACAGTTGTTCGAGCTGACGATGCTGACTCATCTAGGATGAGGATGGGCCTTGTGTGTGCCATGGAGCACTGTCATGAACAGTGAAAGAATGCAAGCATAATTTGCAAGGTGCTCGTTGTTATCTTGGCCTGTTGCTTGCTGTCAGATGGTAGATATTTGTTAACAGGGGTTATGCTTATTTTTATAACTGATATTTTATTATTTGTTTAAGATAATGCATAGTCTTCAGTAAAAAGGAGCATTGTCTGTCTGTATGATCATATTCTTTTATGTGTCACCTTTTGAGTGTATTTCCTAGCATAGCACTTATGTTAGCAGTCTTTTGACCTTTTCTGTCATTCTGGGCAGTCTGTTCTAGGATTTTCTTTGCAGAAAACAGAGAAGGAAAAAGGATATGAGATGAAGAATAAATGGATGGGGACTTAATCTTTAGTTCAGGGTGTTAGAATTATGCTGATGGTTTTGGGAAATGTCCACCCTGGATCAGGTAACTAGAAAACAGTAATTGTGGTTTGGGAAATTGCTTTATTTTTTTATTTTTTGTTTTAATTGTGTACAGTTAGAATGTTATAGATACTTCTCAGAATTTAAATTACGTTGTTTAAATTTTAGGTAAGAATGGAAAATGATACCTAATGGCATTTTTATTCTTGAGGATGTCACCGCAGGAACATGAGAGAAAAAATGTAATCTTGTGTTTTGAGAGAAATAGTTTAGTGTTAAGATTCCCCTGAGAGCATACTACTTTGGGGCTGAACACTGATGTATACAAATAACAAAGGTTTTCTATATATTTTGGCATAGCAAAACCTTTAGTGCTGTGGTCCCCAAGCCCTGGGCTGGAGCCTAGTAGCAGTCTGTGGCCTGTTAGGAAATGGGCCGCAGTTATCACTGCCTGAGCTCAGCACCACCTCCATCCCACCATGACACCGCATCTCCTCCCCTCAGCCTGTGGAAAAATTGTCTTCCATGAAACCGATCCCTGGTGCCAAAAAGGTTGGGGACCACTGCTTTAGTGGACTGTGGAGGCATTTTCTTATCAATAGAGTTAGATCAAATTGACTCTGAAAAGTAGTTTTTAGTAATCCGGTAAACAGAGGAAATATAAGGGCCCAGAATATCTTAAATACTTCAATTTTCTGGTGTACCAGAGAATTATTTTTAAAAATGTATCTTAATACCATCTTGTCTTCTTTATTTTAAGTTATTTTATTTCTTCGAATTTTGTTACCTTCCCTAATTATGTTCAGTTTAGATAGATTAAAAATGAATTCACATAACTGTCTTTAGTTTTGCTGGGATTCTAAATGTAAATTAATACTTTTTTTTAGTAGTTTCAGAATTGTATTTCTCAAAAGACAAGTAAACATTTAAATAACAACTGTTTCAGATAAATAAGTTTCTCTTTGTGAGATGTATTTATATGAAAATCTCATGAGCACAACATGAGGTTTTTAGCTTGAAAACTAATCTTGAATTCATTTGTATCTTAACAGATTAGTCCCAATACTTGCCAAATTCATATATTTATTTTGCTCAGTATGAAGAGAAATATATTTAACAACTGTGAGTTTGAAGGTAGTTTCAGTATATTATTGGGAAATTTTTATTTTTATTTTCTTTCCAGGTCTCTGTATATTGAAAACGAGGAATACTACTATTTTTCCACTAAAGTCATACTTCTTGGATCTTCTCTGGTCCAAAAGACTGAGCTTGTTGGTGTGACTATAATGCTCTATGTTTAGGTTTCTTGTTTGACATATTATGTTTTGCAAAACACCGTATCATTTTTGTCATCCATTACTGAATATATATGGTGTTTTAGGCTTCCCACATGGATAATGCTGTAAAGTAATTAAACTTTATTTTTCCTGTTTCTTCTTTATATCTTGATTATTTAAATCAAATATATTTCTTTTCTGAGGTCTGGCAGTTTTCTCTGTGTTTTAAAATGTGTTTTCTTACCTTTTATCTCATAACAGAATCCCTTTAGAAGCTTCTACAAATGAAGGCCATAAACAGACCTCTGCAGAGAGTTTAGAGTTTAGAACCAACAGTCCAGGTTTCATGTGTTAATATCTTTGTAAAAGAGAAGCACATATGTTTGCAGTTTGTTTGTAGACTATGAGTATGAAACAGTGATCACCAATAATTAAAAGACTTGTTGAAGATCGCAAGTGTGTTATCCAAAGTGCTATTCAAACTCTTATTCTTATGTGGTTTTCCATGTTGAAGAAGCCCATAGCAAGAATCACTACTATGTTTCAGGACCGAAGTCCATAAAAAAAATTTAAAAAAAGGAATCACTAATATATTTGGTAGGAGGACCTAAGATTCCCCAAGTGTGTTTTTAATGTTTTCACTCTGAAGGGGAACCAGCACAATATTAAACTCCATTTTTGGTAATCTGAGAACACAAACCAAATTATTATCTATAGTCTGAATAATTATATAGTTATAGTACAGCTTTTATTATATCTGGCTTTTTCCTTTGTTGCAGACTCCAAGGAATGTTCATAACTGAGCTACAAGTGGCAAAATGAATCAAAGAAATTCTGATCGTTAGAAAAGCTTTAAACATTTAAAAAAAATATATAATTTAATTTGATAGTTTCTTGTTAGAGCAGAGTCAAGTTCACATGGATGACTAGGATCTGTTGTGTGATGACAGTAGGAAAAAAAACCGTATATACCTTTAGGATGGCATTTCTGATGTTTCTATGCCAAAGACTATGCTGGCTGGCATTTTGCCAGGAGGTTTGAGTATTGACTGATTTATGTATATATTTAATTCAAATTTACATAATCTAATTGGGCCTTTGGGTTTTTAAAAAATAGCCTTGTTTTATTGCAGTACAGTGTTCATTACAACGCATATTTTAAAATGAGATGGCCCAAAGAGCATGTTATGATGAATTTGCTAATGAAATATTCCTGAAACTTGGACAAACTTGATTATCAAGGGACAAGTTAATTTAGGAGGCCAAAAGAGTTTCACTTCAAAGAAAAGCTTACTATTGCTTTTAATGGTTTGAATTACTATGTTTTTATCTCTTATCATCCAAAGAGTTTGTACTTTAGGGTCAGAAACAAAACTTTTAGCCTCTGTGAATTCCATAATGATTTACTAACTCTTGTAGAACAAGGCGTCATTTTTTTCCACTATCATATTTCATCCCTTATTTTTCTAGTTTTTTTTTCCAGAGTGAAACATGGGACTATTGTTGGTTACAAATTTTTTATTTTTAAAGAAATAAAGTTTATTTTAGGTTTTCTTTTAACTTGGTGCCAAGTTTGCCTGTTCTAGTAGGGAAAAGGATAGAAAATGTTGGCTGAGAAAAAGTTTTTATGTCTTTGCTATAATATATATTTTCATTTTTTCTATTTGCTCCTTGCTTTTCTGATGCAAGTAGGAAAAACAGATAATTTTAGGAATACTCAGAGTAGTTGTATCTAGGAATTTTTTTTAATTTTTTAATTTTTTTATATACAATTTAATTATTTCTTTTTCTTCTTTTTTTTTTTTCCAAGGAAAAATACTAGCAAGGAATTTTTATCAGTTTGGTTTTTGACTAGAATGTGGATTGGAATCTTCTTGGCTTGGTCAGGTCCTTTCACACAATATTTCAGACTTATGTATAATATGGTGAATTAAATTGCTTCAATGGCACTTTTCATTTTTTAAAGCCTGTTCACATATTATTCAGTTTTTGAAGAGAAAAACTTTTCATAGTACTTTTTTAAACCAGGAAAATGCCTAAGTATTCTTTAAATTATTTTCTTTTATAAAACAAGAATATTAATCTGACTTAAAGGTTACAATGGAATACAAATAAAACATTTGGCAGTCTCAATTCTATTTAAGTTTGAGCAATGAAGCTAATGTGCTTTAGCTGCAATGTATTTGTTTCTCAGCTTCCTGGGGACAGCCACTGTGCCTCTTGTTTACCTTACTAAGTATAACTAAACTGATATCTGGCCTGAAGTTGGGCAGAAAATATTTATCAACCAAATTTTGATGTAGGTATAATTTTGTTTCTTTGTGTATTGCCTAAGTTTAATTTATACCATAATTGTGTTTCACATTATCTTGATTTTTGCTGCATAGAAAGCTCATGCAGGAGGCACTGTTAGTTTTACTCATTGTTAAAAAGCAATAAGTACTACCCAGAGTCTGACTCATAACCATAGAAGACCCTGAAGCTAAAATCAGAAACATTTATTATCCCTGGCTTCAGCAATTGAACATGTAGGATATTGTTCAGTTCTCATTTATCAGAGAAAAAGGTGCTTCAGGTAACTTTTTTATATGTCTCTTCCCCAATTGCCCCCCCTTCAAATGTTTTTTAAAAAATTATTTAACTGAAGTAAAATGGTATGAAAATGGTATGTTATTGTTCATTTTCTTTCACTGGGTGATTTTTGGTGACAGTAATTCACAGCAGTGTGTAAGACTTATTGTTCATTTGCCTATTCATTCATTCTATGACATTTATTGTTTCCCTACTGCCAGAAAGTAGTGAGGTAATGGATATATTTAGTAGGAATTGTTTTTCTTAAGCAGATTGTCATCTGTCAGTGTTTTTTATCTGTAAAGATGTGAATGGATAACATAAATCACCTTGAAGCTTTTTCACAGTGTACATGCCTGGGCCCTAATCTAGAAGATTCTGGTTTGGTAGATTTGGTGTAGTATGAGTTCAGGCATCTGTATGTAGAGCTTTTCAAATGATTCTAAAGCATGTTTGTTTTTGAGAACCACAGGTACGAGCAAGTCTGTAGGTAAGTGCACTAAAGTTTTATAGATGTTGTGAGAGAGAACTTATTGGTACATCATGGGCGCAAAGAAAGAAGTTGTACTGGGCACCTCAGCGAAGGTTGCATAAGAGTAGAAACACCTTAGCTGAATCTTGTTCTCCCAGGTGTTTTAGAATAGGGGAACCCCTTGACCACAGAGTAGCACAAGTAAATTCCAGTCTCGAGAACAAAGTGAACAAAAAGATAGAGGTATGAAACAGTTTAGTGAGTTTTGGAAATTGTATGTAGTTGGCTTGATTAGACTAAAAGGTGAGGATGATCAAATATAAGATAGTTTTTATGCTGCAGAAAGCAAGAACACATTGAATAATATTAAGGAAGGAGAATAAGAGTAGACTTGAACTTTAGAAAGATCACAGGTGGTAATATGAAGCATAGATTGGAGTGATATGAGACTGCAGGCAGGGGGATGGGTTGGAATAGTCACAAGATTTCATACAAGAGTGATACAGAGCCTAAACTAAAGGAGTCATAGTTGGAGAGGAGGAGGATTGGAAGCATAAGGAGGTGGAATCTTTGGGAATTGGTGACTGGATTTAGGAGATGAGGAAAGAGAAAGTGATTTCTCACCTACATGAAGAATATGGATGATATGCCAAACATCAGGGTGAAGGTTTCAAGGGGATGATTAGGTTTTAGAAGAAGATAATAGTGGGGGCTGTGATATAGTTGATAGGAAAGGGAAATGGGAACAGGAGCCTAAGCGGAGGCATTTACCTTGGCTAAGAGAAGGTGTGGAGAACATGTGTGTTTTTGCTTGGAGGGACTCACTCCATCCCTACTCTTAGTCCATGCTGAATGACTCTGTTCCAGGATTCAGGATTTTGTTCCCCCTGTCATGCAGTTGGTTCATGGTGGGCACATTATTCAAGTGAAGCCAGTCATAGCTTCTGCTTTTGTTTGAGGTATATGAGGTATATGTACTGAAACCCAGGGCCTGATGAAGGATAAGAGTGGCTGTATCTGGCCACTATGTTAAGCCTGAGAATAAATTCAAAATATAATAAGAAAAGAGATAAGGAGAGGTGGGGGTTGGGGGGAGAGATGGTATTAAGTCCTGAAGTTACTACTTGAGTGTCTGAAGTGAGTTCTGCTTTACTTCTTGCTGTTTCAATTACTTGAGACAGTTTCTTCTTCCTTCTTTCTTCTTCTTCTTTCTTCATTTTTGTTGGGTTTTCTGTCCTTTGAAATTGATTGAGTCCTAACTGAAATATTAATAGAAATTATAATGATTGCTTGTTGAGACAGGAGAATAGATGGTGAAGATAACATGAATTTTTAGATGAAGACATGGTGAGGATATTCAGACCAAATAACCTTGAGTTCCAAGTTGATAATAACTGAGGTTAAATGACCTTCTGAAAGTCATGAATCTCTTAAGTGACAACCGAGACTAGAATTCAGATCTGAGGCTTTTGCTCAGTGAGTTTATGCCATATAATCTCACTTATGCCAGCTGAAAAGTTAAGAAAGGGTCGTTGTTAAGAAAGGGTCTTTGGATGAGCTGCCTGTGGATAAAAGGAAAGAAATTTTTTTTTTTTTTTGGTTGTGTATTTGGAAAACTCTTTGGGAGATAGCAGTACAATGGCTTTCCTGCTCTGAAGAGCCTGAGTGAATACCTATTGATATATTAGGGTCTGGGTTCACTGGTTATAGTTACACAAATCTTTATTTTGAGGTAGTCATAATTTTGAGTAGCTTCAGGGAGAGAGATACTTATAAAGCAGTAAAATCTTGTCTGAGTGTGGCAGTCCCTCTTCACTGTCTGGATGTGCTTGTGGAAAATGTCTCCCTAGGACCTTTAATTTTGTTCCTAAATTTATAACAGAGCCACTTCTTGATGCTATCTATTGCTCAAGGTACTTTTGGTGATAAGATTGTTATTAAGTTGGGTAGGTGAGCTGTAGACTGTGTCCTGCAGGGAACCATTTATTGTTTTGTACAAGAATAGGGAGTGCTGAGGAATCATGTCTCATTTTGGGCATCAAATGGTCTCTCACTTTAAAATCTGACATTGGCACTACTTTTTCTTTGATTTAAACAGAAAAACCAGCAGATGCTCATCTCAGCATAAGAAAGATAACTTAAAAACAACTTTTTTTTTTGAGACATTGGCTCTATTTTATTTGCTCTATGAAAAATAAAAACACAGAAAAGCACTATAGTAACATACATACCTATGTCCAAATGATGAGAAGTGGATGGCATTTTGGCTTAATGTCAGTTGCTATAATTCTTTCCCCTAGAAAACATCTTTCTTTTGAGCCCTAACATCAATTTTCAGTTGAAAATATTGGAAATCTACAGGGCTGAGTATATATAGTAGCTTCAAATCTGAAAAAATTGCTAAGAAGTAAAATAAAAGCTTTATTAAAATTATTTGAGGCAAAAGACTATTGGTAAAAAAGGAAAAATAGACTATAAATGATTGCTCTGTAGGAAATAGGGATCTATTTATACAAGACTTTGACAACCCATGATTATAATAACAGCCAACATTTGTTGAACACTGATGATGTGCCTAGCATTGTGCTTAACTGTGTCATATTATTTAATACTTAAGAGTGTTATGAAGTAGATTTTTTTTTTTTTTTTGAGACAGAGTCTCACTCTGTTACCATGGCTAGAGTGCCGTGGCATCAGCCTAGCTCACAGCAACCTCAAATTCCTGGGCATAAGCAATCCTTCTGCCTCAGCCTCCTGAGTACCTGGGACTACAGGCATGCGCCACCATGCCCGGCTAATTTTTTTTCTATATATTTTTAGTTGTTCAATTAATTTTTTTCTATTTTTAGTAGAGACAGGGTCTCTCTCTTGCTCAGGCTGGTTTCAAACTCCTGACCTTGAGCGATGCTCCTGCCTTAGCCTCCCAGAGTGCTAGGATTACAGGCGTGAGCCACTGCACCCGGCCCAAAGTATATGTTTTTAACTCCCATTTTTATACAAGAGGAATCTTGAGATTTAGGTGAAATAACTTGCCCAAAGTTCCCAAGCCAAGCTGTGAGTGTCAGAGCTGAGATTTGAACATAGGCAAGCTGATTCTCATGCCCCTGCTGTTAACCAACATGCCACAGCTGTAGATGAGCTAATATGCTCTTACCTCTAGTTGTATTGTGACTCCAGAAGTGAGCATGGGTGAAACTTTGCCTCACTTCCTGGTATTTCTTATAGCTTGAGAGCATCTCCATCTTTGGGGGCAGGTGACTGAAGGGGGCTGGAATCAGCAACTTTCTCCTTCATATTTCTTCCCCTTCTGAATGTGCCACACTATATATGATTCTTGGGAATTTTTTGACAACTAGTTATTATCTAACTTGATCCTTTATTTCCTTCATAGCACTTATTATAAATTGCAAAAAACTTGATAATTAATTTCTTTATTTGTTTTGCTTTCATTGTAAATAATAATATCTAGTACATACCTAGTGGCCATATGACTGATTGGTAGAAAAACACACACAGAAGGACCTGTGTAAACTCTTAATCAGAGGCTGGCAAATCTTTGCTGTAAAGGGTCAGATATGAAATATTTTAGGCTTTGTAGGCCAAGAGACAAAAATCAAGGATATTATGTAGGTACTTATATAAAAAGAGAGAGCAAATTTCCATACATTTTTAATTGATGAAGTTCAAAATATAAATAAATATAATAGGAACTGAGTAAAAATTCTTGTAATACAGGTCTACTAATGAGAAGGATAGAATTATTTTAGGAAGTGAGAATATTTCACTTCATTGGGATCCAAAGTTAGTGTTCCATATCAAATCTATTGCAAGTGTTCTCCTGTAAAAACTATTCTTAGTTCTTGGACCATACAAAAAAAAAAAAAAATCTGGTATCGTGCCAGATTTTGCCCACAGGCAGCAGTTTGCCAAACCCTGTTCTTAATTGCTGCTGTGCTGCTTACTCTCATTAGAACAGTGTTTCCCAATCTGGGGTGCTCATTAGAGTCACCTCGGAAGCTTTGAATTAGAATTTCTGCCACTCATTGTTCTAGGTGCTAGGGAAGCAATGACAAACACAGTACAACTCCATGCTTTTATGAAATTAGCTGGTTAAGTGCTAAGTAGAAAAATGAAGCCTAGAAGGGGATATAGAGATATAGAGTTTTGGGGAGAATTGCAGTTTTATTTAGGGTGGCTAAAGAAATCCTCACTGAAAAAAGCTTGAAGCTGCTGTGTGTCTTTCCTCAATGGCAATCTCCTCCCTCCAAACCCTGAGGTGACCACCAGTCTTCATACATATGTAATATGTCTCTAAACAGTGCTTTCTAAAACATTATGTACAGTATAACATTTAGATATTTTTGTGCATCTTGTGAAATTTGTCAAATTTATTCATAGTAATATGTATAGCTTTAATTAATTCATGTGTCAGTCATCTCTTGCTTTGTAACAAATCCCAGCACTTGCTGACTTAAAATAACAGCCATTTATTATTGCTTATGAGATTATGAGGTCAGCTAGGTGATTCTGCTGATCTTGGCTGGGCTTGCTCATGTGTCTTTGACCAGCTGCTGGGTTGGCTGAAGTTTAGGTAGGCTAAGATGCTTCAGTGAAGACAGCGTGTTCCCATTTCACATGTTTTATCCTGCAGAAGGCTAGCCTGGTCTTGTTCACCTGGAAGCTGAGCAGGGTTATAAGGAGTGAGTGGAAGTGTTCAGGGCCTTTTGCTACTTAGTGTAGGAACTGACATAATATCACTTTCATCTCTTTCTATTGCAAGTCCATCCCAGATTTGAGGGATGCAGCTCTTGATGGAAGGAGTTGCAAAGGCCCAGTGCAAAAAGGTGTGGATACAGTGAAAGGAGTAATTGCAGCCAGTTTAGCAGTCTGCCACAATTCATTTTCATAACTCTATAGTATCTTATTGAATGACTATGCCACAGTTGATTTAGTCATTCTCCTTTTGATGACATTTTGACTTTTTCCTTTTCTTGGCACTTTTATAAGCAATGCTTATAAATATCTCCTTGTGCACATGTGTGAGAGTTTCATTAAAGTTGTGTGTTTAAAAGAGTGTGCACAAAATGTATGTATAATACATATGTAAGCTTAGAATTAGAATTGTTGCATTGTATAATATGTAAATCTTTAGCTTTATTAGATATTGTGAGAGTGACTATACCAATTTATATTCTTGCTAGTAGTGCGGTTCTTATTGCTCAATATCTTTGTCAAGATATTTTAGTTTTTACCTGTCCCAATGGGCATGAAACGACATCTCATAAAGGTTTTAATTTGTATTTTTCTTATTATTGAGATTAAGTCTCTTTTCGTATGCTTATGGATTCTTGTGATTCTTGTGTGAATTTCCAGTTAACATATTTTGCTCATTTTTTAATTATTTTTATTTAGGTCATTAAATATGAAATGTCCAGTTTTGAATCAAAAGTATAGTTTGTTATGTCTCAAATAAGAAAAAGTACAGTTAGTTACTCTAAGTATATGCCTACACTGTCAACACAGTTTTGCCATCTTAACAGTAGCTTGTTTATGCCAGCAGTGTAGAAGCCTGGAGAGCTAGTGGTATTGAAATCACAAAAGGCGTTTTCCATAGCTTGTTGAGAATTGAATGTATTTCCTTGCAAGAAGTGGTCCAAAGTCTGGAAGAAGTGGTGGGTGTCAGAGAGTTTCCAAGTCCACCTACTTTAGTTTGAGCCGCATTGTTTGTGCAACATGTGGTTGCCTGAGGATCAGCATTGTCTTGCAAGAGGATTGGCCTGTCTCTATTGATCAGTCTTGGATGCTTAATCTCAAGCATCCTCAGCATTTCGTCCAATTGGTTGCAGTATCGATTCACCAGGTTTCATGAAGCTGTGGTGGATAATACCAGTGCTGGACCACCAAACAGACATCTTTAGCTTTTTTGATGAATATTCAGTTTTAGACTGTGTTTTGGCACTTCATCTTTTTCCAGCCATTGTGCTGAATGCATGTGATTGTCAAAAAGAATCCATTTTTCATGATACATAATAATATAGTGTGGAAATGGTTCATCTTTATGTCGTGGCAGCAATGAAAGGCAAGCTTCGAGACGATTTCTGTTCTGAAGCTCATTTAATTCATGCAGAACCTGTCTATCCACCTTCTTTACTTTGCTGATTTGTTTCAAGTGGTCCAATGTTGTTGGAATAGTAACATCAAACCTTGCTGCTAATTCACATATAGGTTGAGATGGATTTGCTTCCACTATAACTTTCAGCTCATCATTATCCACCTTGATCTCAGATCACCCATGTGACTTGTTTTCAAGCTTAAAATCACCAGAACTTCTTAAACCAAGAACGTACTGTGTGCGTTCATTAGCCACATCCTTCCCAAACTCTCTGTTGATGTTTCCAGCTGTTGTTTCTGCGTTGGTTCCATGATGGAACTCCTATTTGAAAATAACATAAATTTTTGACTTATCCATGGTTTCACAAAAATTGCTCTAAAAATTTTTTGAAAGATAATCACAAACCAAAATGTGTGTTTGCAAGAATGAGGATGTACCTTCACAATAAAAATAAAACAAGAAGTGTCAAAGTGAAATGTCAGAGATATCAATTATCAAACTTAGTACTTAAGGAAATTGGACATTTCATATATCTTTCATTGATTTGTAGGATTTTTAAAATTCTGATCCTTTATTGGTTGATTATATATGTTCTAATCTTTTCCCAGTCTGTGGTTTGTGTTTGTATTTTTAAATAGACTCTTAATGAAAAAAGTTCTTAATTTCAATACTGTTGGATTTATCAGCCTTTTCCCTTATGGCTTATATTTTTTATGTCTTAATAGAGAAGTTCTTCTCTTTCCTATGTTCAAATTCTCTTATGTTATCTCAAAGTTTTAAAGTTTGCTTTTTTACATTTTGATCATTAATCTACCTAGAATTGCTTTTTGTATACAGTGTGAAGTGGGTATCTAATTTTTTTATAGTATATGGATTTCCAATTCTCTCAGTATGATTTGTTGAATTTTTCCCCCTTTCTTCAGTTTTCCTACAATGCCAACTCTGTCATATATTGAGTTTCCATGTATACATAGGTTCTACATTTCTTTTGATGCTAATTAACATAGGAATATTGTCCAGTTTTCAGTTTTGAAGCTGGCACTTTTTGTTTGCTACTGTATCATTGCTTAAGTAGTCCTGACTGAATTAGTGCCCTTAATTACTTTGGGTATTAATAGTAGGTAGCAATTTTTTTATTGTTTACTGTGTGCTAGATTAGCATACTTAGCATTTCAATGCATTAATTCATTTGGTCCCCACGATAGTACTATGAGTTAACTATTTTTCTTCTCCTTTTAGAGATGAGTAAACTGAAGCCTAGAGGAAGCTTACATAGCTGGGATTATGAACCCATGCCAGCTGGCTTCAGGGTCTCAACTTTAAATCACTATGCTATAGTGCTGCTTATTTGATTTATAAATGACTTTTCCGATCTGAGACTTTCGAACAGGAGAGCAGCTCCTAGGCAACCATAACCTATCTAAAATTTGTCTGATGACTGATGTTCAAAGCAGTTATTTTTAGAACAAGTCAGGCAGGGGCTATAAGGACTCATTACAGTTTGTTTTTAGAGTTTAATTGGGCTTTCTAGAATGGTCATCTTTGAGATCTGCCCCTGCCCCCTGCCACATTGCATGTGAGGAAAATGTGGAAAATGACTTTTTACTTTGGAAAATGATTGTGTTTTTAGATTTCTGGATTTTTTTATGTGTGACTGGCAGAGGACTCTTACATGAAGAGAGTAGGGCCAGTGAGCATGAGCATTTATGAGTTGGAGATATGTGGCTCCGCATGGGTTTTTGTTTTTTTTACATTATTATTTTTATTTATTTATTTATGTATGTATGTAGAGACAGAGTCTCACTCTGTTGCCCGGGCTAGAATGCCGTGGCATCAGCCTAGCTTACAGCAACCTCAAACTCCTGGGCTCAAGCGATCCTCCTGCCTCAGCCTCCTGAAGCTGGGACTATAGGCATGTGTCACCATGCCCAGATAATTTTTTATATATATATATATATATTTTTTTTAGTTGTCCAGTTAATTTCTTTCTGTTTTTAGCAGAGGCAGGGCTCGCTCTTGTTCAGGCTGGTCTCGAACTCCTGACCTTGAGCAATTCACCTGCCTCGGCCTCCCAGAGTGCTAGAATTACAGGCATGAGCCCAGCCTGCATGGGTTTTCTTTAAAAAGCAAGATGTTAAGATGTATACGGCTGTTGGGGGAATGTAGGGGAACACATTGTTTGAGATAATCTTGCCTCCTCTTGCCCTCTAGCCGAGCTTCTACTAAGCAGTCTTCATTGAGGCTGGCCAGCCAACTTTGGTCTCTGTTCTGGATTTCCCATGGTACTTGTTATCCATACCAGCTCTTTTGAAATTCATACTCAATTTATAATTTGATTATGTTTGATAGCACTATTATTATTTTTCTGATTGCTTTGACAATATGTCCGATGTACCTAAGAATATTGAATGGAAGCGTCTTAGGACAAGATGGTATTTTAGACTTATTTTTAATGCCTTCCATAGTCTCTTAGCACAGTAGCTAACTACAGTGCAGATGTTTAATAAATACTTTTCTCTCTCTCTTTTTTTTTTTCTGAGATGAGGTCTCACTATACTATGTTCCCCAGGCTAGACTGTAGTAACTATTCACAGGTGTGATCATAGCACACTGCAGCTTTGTACTCCTGGGCTCATGGAATCCTCCTGTCTCATCCTCCTGAGTAGCTGGGACTACAGGAGTGTACCACCACACCTGGCACTTCTTTCTTTTAATGTGGCTCAAGTAAGGCAAATTTTATATTTGACTTAAAATTTTGAGTGTTTTATTCAACCTAGTATATATTTTGTTCAAAGAAAAAAAGATGAATCAGAAATACTTCCTGCCCTCAAAGGGAATATAGGTTCTTAGAACAAACAATTCAAGTTGTAAATAGAATTTGTTTTTACATACATGTGCACCATCTTAGTTTAGGAAAGGGAGGGGCCTAGAAGTTGTTTATAATTTAACTGGGGAGACCAAACATATAAGGAAAAAGTCATTCAAGATAGAATGTGGTGAGTTACAAAACCCTGGGGATGGGGTAGCTATGGAAGAGAGAGAAATCATTTTGTACTTGAGGGGGATATTGAGAGTGGCAGTAACATGTGAGTTGGCACCTGAATAAGGAAGGTAGGATTTTGGTTTGACAGATATACTAGGAGTGGAGGGTGGGATTGCATTTCAAAAAGAAGGAACAGTGTGAAGCTAGGTCTTGTAGATGCAGAAAAAGCTGGCTATGTTTGGAGCAAAAGTAGTTCAATTTGGCTAGAATATAGGGGAATAAAAGTAAATAAGTTGGGGCCAGTTTATGTAAGGTCTTAAATAATCAGGCTAAGGTGTTTGGACTTAATTCAGTAGACAGTGGGAGCCACTGAAGTTTTTTGAGTAACATGATCTGAGGTATGCTTTTGAAAGATTGATCTGGTTGCATTGTCAGTAATGAATAAATGAGAAAAATGAAAGTAATTTCCATTGTTGGGTCACTTTTTTGGTATTCCTTATAAACATAACTAAAACAAATATAAGCTTAATTTAGCTACCAAACAACACTAAAAATCTTTATTAATGAATATGCAAGAAAAAAATACTTATTTGTGTTCTCATATCCAACTCTTAAAATGGGTTGAGACCATATGTTGGTTTCTAATTCAAACTTTTGCATTCAGCCTCTTCTTCAGCAGTTTATAGTCCACAGATAGATTAATCTTTTAAAAACATAGTTCTGATCTGGTGTATTGTACTGCTCAAAGCCTTCATTAGCCCTCCATTTGGCTGCTGGATAAAATCCAGTTTTTATAACCCAGCAGATAGGGCCCTCCCTCCTCATTCATGTCTCCTACCATTCCCTGACTGCTTCAGACAAACTGTTCTTAAGACTACTTGTGACTTCTTTGTCTCATTTACATTAGTTCTTGTGATCTTCATAGAGTCTTAAGATTAAAGCGGGGGTGGGAGGGATTGGAAGGGGTTTATGTTGAGATCTTGAGAACTTAAGTGGCTAGGTGATATCTATATGGCAGAGCTGGGGTGAAAGCTCTGTCACTTGTTCAACACGTATTTTTTGTACTTGCTGTTTACCAGGTATTGTGCCAAACCCTGGGAATATAATAATAAATGAAACAGAAGTGGTCCCTGCTCTCTATAATCTACAATCTAGAGAGACAAACATTAACCATTAGGTATAATTGAAAACAATGTTATTACAAACTGGCATGGGTCCTTGTCAATGAAAAGTACCTTGGGATGCTTTAAGAGAATATGTATAATATATTAGGGAAAAGGAATGAAGCTAATTTGGAATGGAATGTCAGGGGAAGTTCTCTTTGAGGAAGTGAATTTTAAGCTGAGAACTGAAATAAGAGAGCATGTAGGCAAGGCAAAGAGTGAAAAGGGCATTCATTCTAGGCAGAGAGAATAGTATGTGCCAAGGCCCCCAAGTGGAAAGGAATTTGGGATAGTAGATGACCTGAAAGGGTGATGTCGCCAGAACATACTTTGATCACTGAGGAGCAAGATGAAGCTGAAGAGTTTGGTGGGGACCAGATCATGTAGAGCCTTTGAGCCATGTTGATTTTGTATTTTATATTATGCAAAGTGCATTGGGAAGAAAGTGACAGCTGAAAGGCTTTTGAATTGAAGAGTGACATCCAATTTATATTTTAAAAACTCACTGTTATTAATAATGCTTCCAAAATCCAACTACTTCTTATCATCTTCACTATCCCCTCCCTGGTCTAAATCTCATGAATTAACTAGTCTTTGCTTCCACCCTTGCAGCCAGCCCTATAGCCTATTCTCCACATAGTTAGCGGTGTTTTCCTTTAAAATGTTAGAGCATGGCTCTCCTCCGCTGCACATCTTCCAGAGGTTTCCCATTTCACTGAGAGTAACCTCACAGGCATGCTCCCACCTGAGGGTCTTTATATTAGCTGTTTTGTTTGCTTGGGTTGCTTTTCTCTGGATAGTCATGTGGCTGACTTCTTAACTATCTTCTGGTCTTTATACAACTGGCAAAGCCATCCCTGGCCACTGTATTTGACTCCAGACCCCACTCCTGTCCATCCTTCTCTGCTTTTTTCTCTCACCTAATATTTTATACTAGAATGTGAATTTCACTAGATCAAGAATTTTTGTAAGAGAGTTTTGTATACTGATGTAATCTCAGTACACAGAGTGCTGTATATAACAGGCATTCAGTAAATATTTGTTGAATTAATAGTGAATGGCTTTGTGGAGTCTTGAGTAGAAGCTGAGAGAACAGCTAAAAAGCTGAGTCTAGATGAGAGATGATGGTAGCTGAGATAATAGTGGAATATGCACAGAAGCAATGAATTCAAGATTTATTTTGGAGATAGAATCAGTAGGATAGTTCACAATGATAAAATAACTCCAGTTTTGCCTGACAAGTTTAGTGTTCTTTCCATTAAACCACCATGAAACGTCATTGTTTTAGTCTGTCTACTGGATGCTGCTATATTCACTGATGGCTGCAGAGTAAAGGTTAATAAGAATTTGATAAATACAGTGCATGCAGTAGTGAAATGTATGTGATAGTTCATTTAAATTTAAGTACACCAGGGTCGTGGTCCTTAGGTAGAGATGAACCATCTCTCCCCTGAACATTCGGCTATATCTGGAGACCTTTTTAGTTGTCATAGTTTGAAGGATGCTAATGGCATCTAGTGATTAGAGGCCAGGTATGCTGCTAAACATCCTACAATGTATAGGTCAGCCTCCTTTTCTCCCCCCAAAGGATTATCTGGTCCAAAATGTCAATAGTGCTGAAGTTGAGAAACTACTTTAAGAATTAAAACTCAGACTTCAGCTTATGTCAGTGTTAAAGCTACAGTTATGCTGTTACATACACAGACTTGTACAGCTTCTTGTCTATTCGAGGTGTATAGCATGGTTGTACTTATAAACAAATATGCTATAACTGACGCACATGCACACACATATATCCAGTTGAAAGCTATACCTTCAAAATAGTTTTCTTGGAAAGGGTATGCATTTGTATAATTCTGCCTCTTTGAGATCTGAAGCAAACCCTTTAAATCTCCTTATTGGTATCAAATTATCTTCAGAGGGTAGATTTGGAAATGCCCAATGCTTTCTGAATGCATTGTGATGAATAATGAGGTTGGGTAGTAATTCTATTGTAAGGTGAATTTGAGATTTGACTATAAAATAATAATTGGCTCTAAAGGTAGTTTAAAATTAATGCTTCTATGAAATCTTTTCATCAGTAAATGTATCATATTCTCAATTGAAGGACAGTATGTGTAGATGTTCTAGAAAGATTTAAACAAAACCAGTGTTTGTCAGAATTTTAAATATTTAAGAGATTGTTGTCAAGGATCAAGGGAAACAGGCACTCTCACATAATATGGAGAAAGTACCAACTTGGCACAACTTTTGGAGATCAATTTGAGAATATTATTAAATTTTAAAATGTTTGTACCCTTTCTCTTAGGAATTCTATCTCTAGCCCTTTGTTTACAGAAACATTTGTACCAGTAAGAAAAGATACGCAAATAGTGCTGTTTCTTGAAGCTTCCTTTGTAAAGTGGAAAAAATAGAAACAATGCAATACCTATCAACAGCATCTTTACCATAAATCATTACTATACCTGTGTAGCGAATACTATGTACCACCCCAAAATTGAAGTATATCTGTACTGTTGCAAAAAGAGCTATAAATATATTACATGGGAGGATGGTGGAAGGAAACTATAAAAAGAAAAAAAAAACCAGGCAGGTATGGCATATAATACAAAATTATATATGTGGGGTATGCATAAAAGAAAGACCTGGAAGAATAAATACTAAATCTAATGGGAGTAAGATAACTTTCTATATTTTAGACTTGTTTGATAGTTTTATAATGAGTGGGTGTTTTACAATCAGGGGGAAAAAACTGCTTTAAAGCCACAGGATGTTCACCTTACTTTATAACCAGATCTGTTAAGGTTTTGAAGTAGCCTTTTGTATTAGTACATAGCTAAAGATCTTTCTGCAGTTTTTTATTTATATTCACGAATACCTAAAATTGGTCATAGATATTTAGGGCTCTGTTCTCCATCTGAAGTTATTTGCTACTTTTAAAAATGTTTAATTCTTGACTTCAAAGGGAGAGTGTCACGGTTTAGTTGTGTCTTTTAAAAAATCTTAGGTTGAAATACGTATGTTGTAGACTGTTCATCTAAATTTTCCCTGCAGGTGGCGCTGGTGGTTTTGTGCTGTTTTTTAATGCACCTCAAATAAAATTCCCCTAAGCTGGGAAATCATTTAATTACTGGTCCTGCTTGTAGAATGCTGTCATTCATGTAATTGTTGAAAAACAGATATTTTCATTCTGTTATTTCAAGAAATACATTTAGCAAGAAAAAATCTAAAACAAATTCTTAGGACATAATTCATTTTCTGCCTTATTTTTCTACTTTATCATTTATTATAATTTCTGGGAAAATTAAATTTATTTCAACAGTTTAGTACTTTCTAACTCCTTTAAAATCCGAAACTTCATCAAAACTGGCAGTAGAACTAATTTTTTCAAATGAATTCTCTTTCAAGTCTTTCCTTTTCCCTTCTCTTTGTGTGTCTGACTCCCCCCTCTTCTCCCTTTCTTTCTCTCAGTCTGTCAAGTTCAAGAGCAGCTCTGATGCCATGAATTAAGAGAAGCACAAAAGGGGGAAAGGAGACCCTTTTGAAGAACAAAGGCCTCCCATTAGGCTGCCATGTTCTTTTTTGACCAAAAGTGCACCCTGCATGGTTTCTATTGTTGCCCACATGCCCTGCACATAAGGTAAATACAGTAGATCCTCATTACCTCACGTTTTCCTCCTCATCCTCCTGTGCCACACACAACTAGTGAAGCTTTAGGTCTTTGATGTCTTTAGGCATTCTTATACAGTTGCTTTATCTCCTTTTAAAAAACTAGAGGGATAGAAATGGAAGTGGAGAGCAATGCCACCAACTAAAACCCCACAAGAAGGGAAATTAGCTGTTAGAGAAGCTGCAACCCAAGAATCCAGGGCAAGTGGAAGGAACCAAAGATTTTACTGCTATTATTCTTCTACTCTGTGCCTTTTAGTATCCTGTATTTTTTTAAATAATAACTTTAATTTACATTCACTATAGATCGGTGAGTGAGTTTCTCCTCTCTTTGTCCATGTAACAAAACAGACAAATGGGAATAATTTTAATTGCTGAGAGCAGTTCATGTAATGAGAAATTCTTGCTAATCTCCTATTTGTCATTGGATGTTTGCTCTTTAGTGTCATGTAGATGGCTTTACTATAGGTTGGTTCTACATTATTTTTCATTGGGAGTGAGCTGAGAAATAACAGGAAAAGAGCTTTAAATGGGAAATAAAAAAAGGGTAACCTATGTAGAACCAAACTTAAAATTTGAAGAGAAATTGTTGAACTTTCATGTTCTACACACTTAAAATTAGCCTATTGCTTATAAAGTTGTTTTAATGTTGCTGACAAGTTTCATTTGTGTTTGCAAAGGAGTGTGGTTCTAGATATTTGCCTACTGTTAATCCCTGAGAAAATCATTGTCAGGTTAGCAAGTCTATTGAAACAGCCAGGGACCTGCTTATTTCACAGCAGAGATGGAACAGCTGACTACTAGAGGGTTGGATTATGATTTTATTTATTTTTATTCTTTGAAAGATATTGGACAGTCAGTAAGTGGTGTGTGGTAGGAATGGGGAGGTGGCAAAAAGATAGAAGAAGAGTGACAATGGGGAGAAGAAATATTTCTTTTTTAGTATTATTTTTTAGTTACAGCTGTTATTTTCATATGGTAAAGAGCAAGAGAGCTGAACTTTTGACAGTGTTTGTTTTCTTTTTATCTGATATTGAACTAATGGTGGACAATTTATGACTTAACATTTTATGACTATCTTGAACTCTCCCTGGTTTGCAGGTCTGCCTTTTTAGGATTATAAAGGTGAGGTGATTCAATGGAATTAAAATAACTTTAAAGTAATTGAAGAAATAATTTCTTTGTAGGAGCAATAGTAACATTTTATTTTGAAATCTTCATGAGGAGATTTTTAGTATTCTACCTTTCCCCCCCACATGGCATTCAAATAAAAATGCATAGCATATTCAGCACCTTTCCTTTGGTCCTAAGGATTTCTTTTTACATTAAAACCTAACGAGTGCACTTGAAGTTAAAAAACAAAAATTAGATGTATTAACTTCTTAGGGAAAGGTTTGACCTTTAATGGACCCAGAATTTTGCTTTTCAGGAACCAATCCTAGGTTTCTTTTTTGGGGGAGGGTATAGTAATCTGCAAGAATCCTTTAGTTTATATACTTGGCAGCAAAATAAAAAGCAGAGAGCTTCTTGCTTTGTATTGTGTAGAAATTACCATTTCTGTTGCCTGTGCTGAATGTTCTAAAGATGTAAGCAGAAGTCTCAGATGAGGGCGGGAGAGAGAGAGAGTGAGAGAGACACTTGCAGTTCTAATATTTTCTTGCTTTTGCCTCTGGTAATATGTTGGGTTGTTTTCCTGCTTTTGTTTTTTGAGGTGGCATCTGTCTTTAGAAGAAATCACTTCACAAGCAAACACAGATTGCTGAATTGTGGCATTTTTGTGGTTACTGTTAGGCTGAATTCACTGGGAGCAGTTTTATTAATAATAATATAGGTGTATTTAAACTTATTGTTCATGGATGAAGAGAGATGGAGGCCGGGCGCGGTGGCTCACGCCTGTAATCCTAGCTCTCTGGGAGGCCGAGGTGGGCGGATCCTTTGAGCTTAGGAGTTCAAGACCAGCCTGAGCAAGAGTGAGACCCCATCTCTACTATAAATAGAAAGAAATTAATTGGCCAACTAATATATATAGAAAAAAATTAGCCGGGCATGGTGGCACATGCCTGTAGTCCCAGCTACTTGGGAGGCTGAGGCAGCAGGATTGCTTGAGCCCAGGAGTTTGAGGTTGCTGTGAGCTAGGCTGATGCCACGGCACTCACTCTAGCCTGGGCAATAAAGTGAGACTCTGTCTCAAAAAATAAATAAATAAATAAATAAAAAAGAGAGATGGAGAGTGAAATCTCATTCTTTATTGAATACTCCATCTCCTCCTGCCCATTATCTTTCAAGAACACAATTCTGCCCCCTACAGCATGGCTTTTCACTAACTCTTGAATGCTTCTCTATGCTAATGTGGAAGTTCTCCTGCACCAGAGATTACACGTTTACCCAGTTCCTCGCATATAGGGTCACTTCTATGAAATAAATGATTTCTTGACATTTTCCAGTTTTGTCATGGTACCTTTCCAAGTTAGTATTAATTTAACATATTTCAAATATTATATTATGGTAAGTTGAATATATGTTTATACTGTTTTAATGATTTAAATAATTTAACATATTAGAACCTTGTGACTTTAGATTTAAAGAGATGTCAAATTTTAAAAACATTTTAAATCATTGTCCTAATATTTTTATAATCATAATAAGTCATTAGAAAATAAAGTAAATAATAAAATTAAAAATAATAAAAATATATAAGAACACCCAACTGGAAAAGTAGAGAGAGAAACAATTTAAAGCAAAAAACGGACTGTTTTCCTAAGTTTCCTTAGAAGCCATTTGAATAGTAACTGGAGAGATTTTAAACATTAAATGTATTTGTGACTAAAACTTGCCTTCTCAACAAGGCAGCCTAACTGCCAATAACTCACAGGTGTCTCATTGTATAGAATTAAATGTAAATGATGGTTGAAAGAGAAAGGGCATAATAAGATTGGTCACATTTATATTAAAAGATTGAGGCTGGGTGCGGCGGCTCCTGTCTGGAATCCTAGCACTTTGGAAGGCCGAGGTTGGGGGACCACTTGGGCCAGAAGTTTGTGACCAGCCTGAGCAGCATAGTGAAGACCCGATCTCTATAAAAAATAGAAAAATTAGCCAGGTGTGGTGGCGGGCACCTGTAGTCCCAGCCTACTTGGGAGACCGAGGCAGGAGAATCACTTGAGCCCAGGAGTTGAGGTTGCAGTGAGCTATGATGATGGCACTACATTCTAGCCTGAGCAACAGCAAGACCCTGTCTCTAAAAAAGAAAAAGAAAAGAAAAGATGGAGCATGAAAAGATTTGCGCTTTACAGTGGTTCAAGGAAGTATGATTTACAAAATGTCAAGATGGGTGGCTTTTTTTTTTTGACATGGGTATATTTGAATTTAAAAACATTTAAGCTGTGCCCTGGGAAGAGGAATGTGCGAGGAGAGAAGGAATCTGATGAAAAGAGGACTTAAAAAAGTTGCTGTGAAAGACTCAGAACTCGGAATGTAGAAAAGAAATTAGTGAAATACCAAGAAAGAAACAAGATATTTTTATAGACATTTGTAAATTTTTATTTCCACAAGCATTGATGAAAATAATGCAGAGGTAGGCAAACAAATGGTCTTCGGGCCAGATCCTTTAAGTTTTATTCATATGGCCCATGAGCTAAGAATGATTTTAACAGTTTTTAATGGGGAAAAAATAGAAGCATAATAGTTCATGACATATTAAAATTATATGAAATTAAAATGTCAGTATTCATAAATTTTTACTGGGATACAGCCACATCCATTTGTTTATGTATTGTCTTTTTAATATCTGTAGCTGCTCTTATGCTTCAGAGTTGAGTAGTTGTGACAGAGACCATGTGGACCATAAAGTAAAATGTTCAGTTTCTGGCACTTTACAGGACATGCATATTGTCCATCGAAATCAAGGGTTGTGTACAGTATGTTAGAATGAACAGTATACAGTTTTTTGTAAGACTATAAATATTTGCCCTTAATACATGTGTTTTCTGTGTTCTTATATTTGCTTGTGAGGAACAAATGCTTTTTCTAGTGAGTTTTATTATTTCTCCAAGATATCAAAATAATAAATATTACTTTTTTTTTTTTTTTGCTTGACAGTGCCCCCTTTTTGGGAGGGGGTGTTCTTACTCTGGCTCCATAAGTATATTCCCACACATTAGGATTTTAAAAAAATAGAACTCAATCAAACTTTCTCTTCTAAGTTTGCTGAGAGCTATGTTGCTCCCTCTTCCTTAGAACACGGAAATTTACATTGCTTGAACATCAGAAGAACTGTTTAAATGTTTGGAAAAGTTTGAGAACTTAGACAAATTTTGCCCCATTTGAGCACATGGAGATAGGGAGTCTTTCTTGAAAGCATTAGGACTTCTAAAACTTGTAAATTTAGCATTTTAAGATGCATTAAGATGATCATATTCTAGACTTGTTTTTTAAAACATTGATTTTTCTTTCTCTTGGCCTCAGGGCCAGTACCTTCTGTCCTTGCCCTGTTATGCCTAGTAGAAGTGTGGAAGTTGGGAAAATAACTGGGAGCTCTCATAGATTTTTATATGAAAAGCTAGAATAACCCATGGTATACGATTTACCTGGATGGAGGGAGTAGTGTATGGATAAGAATTCAAATGTGTAATCCCTTTTTCCTGATTCTTTTTTCTTTCTTCCTGTCGGCTTCATATGCTTAAGATAGAAAAATTAGAGATTTTAAAATGTAAGAGTGAAAGAAATTACTGGGTTTAACAAAGGTATAAAAGTCATAGTTCAAAATAAATGTTTTTATTTTCTTATCTTCCTTCCCTTCCTAAATAATTGAGTCTGAACCAGGAGCATATTGTTCCTCATTAATCTCTGTGAAAAAACAAGGATAGTAATTATTGATCAAACATTTGATTTATTCTGAATGGCCACTAGCTTCTAACTAAAAATGTGATTTCCCCCAAGCCCCTGTCTACTAGGTTTTCTTGTTCCTTATCATATCTAAGCAGTAATATGGTTGATATTTTCCTTTACTTCATTGTGGTTCCATTCATGTTGTAAGGGTTACTCTTTGCAGAACTTTTTTGACTATATCAGTTATGTACTTTTTCCTCAATTATTAGAACTATAATCTCTATCTAGCATGTAATATTTTGCTGTTAATCCGTTGCTTCTGTCTACTAGTTCCCCTACCCTGTTGCTTTAGGTAAAATTTAGGTAAAACTGTTAAATCCTAGTAAAGACTGATTCACTTATACTATGAAATACCACTTATGTCTTAGTTATTTTCTATTTTGAGTTTCTGTCTAAGAATACTCCTTGTGCTGTGGAAATACTCAGGAGAAACTACTTTAAATGAATACTATTTAATAACTTGCTTGTCTTAAGATTTTAAAATAGAGATGGTAGTTTGGCCTCATAACATCCAGAAGTTAGCGATCTAAGAGCAAAATATTTAACTTAATTCTAGAAGATTACAGTAGTCCCCCCTTACATGCTGTTTCACTTTCTGGGGTTTCAGTTGATGGTGGTCAACTGGGAACTGAAACTGCAGAATATTAAATGGAAAATCCCAGAAATAAACAATTCGTAAGTTTCAGATTTCATGCTGTTCTGAGTAATGTGATGAAATCTCACGCTGTCCCACTGTGTCCCACCCAGGACATGAGTCAGCCCTTTTCCAGTATATCTGCACTGGATATGCTGCCCACCTCTTAGTTGCTTAGTAGGTGTGTATGTTATCAGATCAGCCATCATTGTCTTGCAGTGCTTTTGTTCAAGTAACCCTTATTTAACTTAATAATGGCCACAAAGCACAAGAGTGGTAATGCTGGCATATTGTTATAATTGTTCTGTTTCATTATTAATTATTGTTATTAATCTCTTAATGTGCCTAATTTATAAATTAAACTTTATCATAGGTATAAATATATACAGGAAAAAACAGTATATATAGGATTTGGTACTGTGCCAGTTACAGTGGGTGGTCTTAGAATGTATCCCCCACAAATGAGGGGGAGTTACTATATTCATATGTAAGAAGAGTTCAGCTTTTTAGGAAATCCTTTCCTATTGGAACCCTTGGCATACTCTTTGAGATAAATTGTTCTAAAGCTTCTATATAAGTAAAAGCAGTTAAATCTTTTCACTGCCACCACCACTATTCCCAACCATTCAGAATTATATAAAATGTTAAAATTAAGAAAAGGAAGAATAGAAAGTATTGAATAAAAAAATGAAGCATTTTTAGTTCCATATTGTATAATAAATAAGGGAAGGAAAGATAAATGCAGGAATCAGTAAGCGAGAAGAAAGAAATGAGTAGTAGAACAAAAAGATGAGAAAGAAAGCTATTCTTGTCACAGTCTACTGCTGATGTAAGCCATGGAATAATTCACCATTCTTGGAAATATTCTTGTTAAGATCATAAGTGATTTCCAGGTCATGAAGTCCAGTGGGCATTTTTTCAGACCTTTTCTTATTTGACCTCTCGGCAGTAATTGACACTCTTGGACACTGTCTCTTGAAACCTTCCACTCCCTGGAAGCTGTGAAATTATGTTCTCGTGGTTTTCTTCTTATCTCTCTGGTAACTCCTGGCTTTGTCTCCTTCGTTGTCCTTGGGCATCAGAGTTTGTGAAGGCTCAGTGGTAGGCTTCCATTTCTTTTTATTCTGCAACTTAGCAAGTATATTTATCCCCATGACCTCAGTTACTATTTTCTAATGCTACACATCACCTTCTAGTGTCTTGCATTTCAGTGAATAGCATCATCTTATTCATTCCAGTTGTCTAAGCCAGAGACCTAGGAGTCATTCCCAACACCCTCTTTCCTTCACTCCCCAAATTCTTACTATACCAAGGCTTGTCTGTTTACTTTTAATAACTCTCAAATCTATATTCCCGGCTTTACTAGTCTAAGTAGTCATCTTCTCCCCCTGGCAGCACAGTAGTAGTCCTCCATAACCCTTCTTTAATTTGTTTTGGTTCTACATTGAGGCTTGGGTAGGATATTTTTTGAAAATACAAATCCAATCATGTCATTCCCTTGCTTAAAATTGTTTCCCACTGTTCTTAGGATAAAGACTAACATCCCCCAGGCCTACTTATCCAGTCCTCCTTATTCTCCCTCTCTGCACTTGAGCCACCCAGACCTTTGTTCATATTCTCACAGGTACTGTAGTCTGACCATACACATCTCTCTCTGCCTAGTCATTTCCCATTTCATTCTTCACATCTCAACACAAAGACGGTTTCCATAGAAAAACTGCTTCTTGATATATGGTCTCATACTAGTCTGTTCTTTTCCTTTATGGCATTTATCATAATTTGTCATTATGTATCTTTGTGATGAGACTGAAAACTCCCAAGAGGGATGGGACCTTGTCTGTTTTATTCACTGCTGTATCCCTGGCACCTGGAACATTGTAGGCAGTTCATAAATAGTGGTTAAATGACTGGAATCTGTCCTTTGTGTAGATTCAAGGTATCCATCACTGGTCCATAAATTCTATTTTCAGGAAATCTTAGGGTGCACCATAATCTGTTTAGGCCTCAAAGATGAAGATAATGTAATGTTTATCATTTGACACAGTTTAGGAACTTAACGATCAGGTAAAATCAGCCAGTTTCTGAGCTGGACTTGAATCTGTTCATATTGGGAACTCCATTTTTACATGTCCTGAAATGTCTCCTAAAAGAAGAAGACATTCTGACTTGGAGATTTTGCTTTCATCTAGTGAACATTTCAGTGCTTACAATATGCCAGACATTTTGCAGACTTTAATTAACTACCCTCCTTCATTTGTGTTTCTGTAGTAATGGAATTTAAAGTAATTTTAAGCCTAGATTTAGTTTTCAAGACCTCTGTTTTACATGGGTACATTATTTGTGTCTTTGAGTGTGATTCTTTAAACAAAGCACTTTACAAATAAAATTAAAACATGAAAATTTTTTTATATTTAACCGTAATTAGGTAAATTAAAGAGAATACTTTTTTTTTAGGAGTCTTGCTCTGTTGCCGGGACTAGAGTGCTATGGTGTCAGGCTAGCTCACAGCAACCTCAAACTCCTGGGCTCAAGCAATCCTACTGCGTCAGCCTCCCAAGTGGCTGGGACTACGGGCATGTGCCACCATGCCCGGCTAATTTTTTCTATATATTTTTAGTTGTCCAGCTAATTTCTTTCTATTTTTAGTAGAGACGGGATCTCACTGTTGCTCAGGCTGGTCTTGAACTCCTGACCTTGAGCAATCCTCCCTGCCTCAGCCTCCCAGAGTGCTAGGATTACAGGTGTGAGCCACCACACCCTGCCTAAAGAAAATACTTAATTATGCATGTTCAAGGTATTCAAATGCTATCGGAATAAGATTGGTGTCTCCAAGTTCTTCTCTTTCCCCAAGTTCTTCTCTTTCCCTTTGACTATAATGGTATACAAGCTTCTGGCATAAGCCTGATAAAGTTTAATAAGCACACATTATATGTGGAATACTTCCCAGGCATTTAATGGTATGTAATAAATGTTGTAACTGATGAGATACAGCAAACATGAGTGAAAAAGATTTAACATTGATGAAGAAATTCAGTCCTTTTAAAAATTAATATAACTGACCTCTGCCTTTGGATGCAGACAAGAGCTGTTCTAAGTTATGAAATGTAAGTTTATGAAAAACAACCATTTTTTTTTCTTACAGATGCTGTACCCCCTGTGACAGAATACATACCAGAGCTAAGGGAATAATAACCTGTGATGTACCCTTACAACCTAGATAAATATAGAAATACTTGATAATTTAGTTATAAGAGTTTAAGGGATACTTTAGAAGTAAGAAGAGATATGACTTAGAGCAGGGGAGAAATTTTGGTAGAGGGATCTGCAGCCTAAATGTTTCGAAGGGAACAAATATCAGTGGGAGTTAGGAGATGGTGGATGGGACTAAGTGCAAATTTTAGCAAGTAGGTTTACTTGTCTGAGTGACAAAAAAGTAGTGATTAGTGGAAACGATGTTTGGAAACCTATGATAAGAGCTCTGACTTGATAAAATAGTTTGTACTTGAAACCATATTATTAATGTGCAATATCAGAAATAATAAAGCTTTCTTCTGTTGGTCTTGCGAAAATAATAGTGGATGTGATATGTAGCAAAAATGCTTGGTGTTTTGACCTTGATTTATTTTTTAGGAGATTTTGTTCTTATTATCATTAGTTAGTGGGGTTTTTTTTAGCCTTTTAGTTTTTATAGTTAGTCTATTCATTCAGAGAATATAGAAAAATAACTCTGAACATTAGTGAACATGTCAGGCTTTCAACAAAGCAGTTTCTACAGTCAATCTGTGCCAGTGTCAGCCAGAATTACTTAAAGGTATGAACAGTACTGTGACAGTTACTTTTAAAAAGATAGTAAACATTAGGTTTTTACATGACTCTTACTTTGTTTAAAGGTGAGAGTCAAGGTGTGTTACAAACCAATTTTTCTTGTCTTTTCTTTGAAATGATTTTAATTTAGCCTTTTGTAGGCTTTTGCCCTCTCTTCAGCCTTTTCCCTGAGTTAGTTTCCTTTGCATGGTCTTTCAGTAGTCTCATCCTTTTTTTAGTCCTCACTAAACATAAAAAAAAAGCTCTTCCTTCTTTCTAACCCTTTTCTCTGAAATTAATTGTGCTAAATTATCGGCTTAGATTTCAAGCAGCCCTCATGCCAAAGGCATTTATTAAGTGTCCATATGTGCTTGTTACTATGCTGTGTTGTAGCAATAAAGTAGGAACACATGGCACTCACATCTATTAAGTGCTTTTGAAATGCCAGGTAACACTAATGCAAATCATATTTTCAAAGGCATTCATAGAAATAGTGTTTTGCCCCCCTCCCCCCCATTCCATCAAAGTTAAGGACCTTAAATCAGCAGTCCCCAACCTTTTTGGCACCAGAGACCAGTTTCATGGAATACAATTTTTCCATGGGGGGCAGGGGGTGTAGAATGGTTTTGGGATGATTCAAACACATTACATTTATTATGCAGTCAGACCTCTCTGCTAATGATAATCTGTATTTGCAGCTGCTCCCCAGCGCTAGCATCACTGCCTCAGCTTCGCCTCAGATCATTGGGTATTAGACTATCACTAAGAACACACAACCCAGATCCCTTGTGTGTGCAGTTTACAGTAGGATTCGTGCTCCTGTGAGAATCGAATGCTGTGTCTACGGCCATACCACCCTGAAGGCTCCTGATCTTGTCTGATCTCAGAAGCTAAGCAGGATCAGGCCTGGTTTGTACTTGGATGGGATAATCTAATGCTGTGGCTGGTCTGATAGGAGGCAGAACTCAGGTGGTGATGTGAACAGTGGGGAGCCTCTGTAAATAAAATGAAGCTTCATGTGCTCACCGCTCACCTCTTGCTGTGCGGCCAGCCTCCTAACAGGCCACAGCTGGTCCTGGTCCACCAGCCTAGGGGTTGGGGACTGCAGCCTTAAATTTTAAGATTTAAGCTTAAATTTTAAGCTTTAAGATTATATCCCCGTAGGAGGAGGGTGGAGTGTTCAGTCTTTATTTGGGTCTGGTTTAGATGAAGAAATGTAAGTTATACAGTTCTCCAGAGGTCCATTTATATATCAGTCTTATTTAAAATGTACACAAAGCATTGGGAATGGTAGCAAAATGCCTGTGAAAAATGGTAAAAGAACTATAGCATGAAAGTTTAAAGTGTTTTTGGGGAAAGAATCCAGTTTATACTTGTAGGATGATGATTTTCAAGCTATTACTAAAGAGAGAATTTAAAACTCATTGTCATTTATTTGAAGATAACAGATTGATGCACTGTGGCCAAAAGACTAGTTCTGGATTTCAGGAGAAAGGTTATTAGAAACAGCAAGTGTTTTTCTACTCTTGTACCAAAATGATCTCTATGCACTATATGTAGATTTATCTTAGTCTGTTTTTTATTTCTGTAACAGACCGACTGGATAACTTAAAAAGGAAAGAAATTTATTTCTTATGGTTCTAGAGGCTAGAAAAACCAAAAGCATGGTGGCAACCTCTGGTGAATGCCTTCTTACTGTGTCATAACATGGCAGAGGACATCACATGGCCAGAGGGCAAAAGTGTGCATGTTAACTCCAGTCTCTCTTCCTATTCTTATAAAGCCACCAGTCCCATCATGGGGACCCCACTCCGATGACTATCTAAACCCAATTACCAGGCTGGGCGTGGTGGTTCACACCTCTAATCCTAGCACTCTGGGAGGCTGAGGTGGGAGGATCACTTGAGTTGAGTTCGAGACCAGCCTGAGCAAGAGTGAGACCCTGTCTCTATTAAAAATAGAAAGAAATTATCTGGACAACTAAAAATATAAAGAGAAAAAAATTAGCCAGGCATGTGGCATATGCCTGTAGTCCCAGTTACTTGGGAGGCTGAGGCAGGAGCCCAAGAGCCCAAGAGTTTGAAGTTGCTGTGAGCTAGGCTGATGCCATGGCACTCTAGCCTGGACAACAGAGTGAGACTCTGTCTCAGAAATAAATAAATAAATAAAATAAACCCAATTAACTCCCAAGGGCCCCCACCTCTATCATATGAATTTGGGAATTAAGTTTCTGCCAATATGAAATTTGGGAGTGCATCAGTAAAGGAAAATCCAGAAAAGGGATAGGGATAATTAAAGTCTAGAAAGACAAAATACTTGAAGGACTTCAATCTGGATTATTATAAGAATTTAGGATATTTTAGGAATTCATTCAACCAGTATTTTTTGAGGAGCAACTATGTATAGGCCATGTGATGGACTTACAGAATAATGCCCGTGTCAGGATATTAATCTGTGCAAACAACTATCTCACTAGTTTGTTTTTCTTATGCTCTTGTAAGAAAAACAAAAGAACAAAAAATACAAAACAAATAAAACCTTGAGACTATATATGATCTCATCATAAAATCTTGACTAGGTGGAGTAGATGCAGTATTTACCAGCATTTAGGAGGCAGGGTTTAAGAATGCAGTTCTGTAATAAAACCAGACCATCAGAGTTTGAGTCCTGCTCCCTGCCTCTCTGTATCCCTCTTGCCTCATCTGTAAATTGGGCTTTTTTGAGGCTAATGTATGCAAAATGCTTAGAACAAGTACTGGACCATGGAAAGGGCTCAATAAGTGGTAGGTATTAAGAGGAAGAATATCAGAACTTAAAGACATAGAGAACTGAATATTGGACAGATGAAAGATATTAGTACAACTATTCCACGGTTAACCAGGTGGACATATTAGGCAAATTTAATTGACAAAGTGAAGAACCTGTCCAGTGGAGATTTTGTATCCAAGAATGCCTTTCAGTAGCATGTAAATATTCTTGCTTTTAGAACCTTGGCATGTAATTATGCTGCTTGAGATTTATTTAAAGTTTTAAGAATTGTTTGAATAACAAAAGATTGGTCTGCTGAATGTGGAAGAGCATTCTGGTAATCAGAATTAAGGAGGAGAGTTGAAGGCTGGAAAAGGAAGCACAGAAAAGGGGGTGTGAAGTAAGATTATATGGGTCTGGGACAGTGTTCTCAATTGAGGATAATTTTAATTTTCTTAATGATTCAGCTTTCTATCTCCTCTAAATAGTGTATGTCTTAAAGTTAATGTCCAAATATAATAAATGTTGGTATTTTTTTGTCTTAACTGAAAATTGGATGTTTCTAATCTGAAAAGCACCATAGAGAATATTTACAGCAACTTTTTCATTTCACAGATTGGTCAGTGATTTAAAAATCACAAAGGTTCTTAGTAGTAGAATGAGAGATAGAAGGCCAGCCCTCTGGCTTCAATTGTTTTTGCTCTCTGTGTTAGACCACCATGCATCTCCTGCTGTCCTGGCTTTAATGTAGTGAGAGCTTGCCATCTTCAATTAAATCGTTATGCTGAACTTGGGCTGTGTATTGCACTCTTTCCGTTGTTATTTGACAGAATAATAATGAGCAAGACTTAAAATCCATTTCTAGTTTATTTTTCAGTTATTTGAAAATATCCTACTGTACTCACATTGCCCTTCCTGTTGTTGAAACCATAAGGGGTTTTGGTCTAGGTCCAATTATTGAGACAACGATGTTTGCCAGGGGAAAAAGGAATTTTTAATATGACAGACGTCTTGGGAGTGTGAACTATAGCAAAATCTTAAGCCCCTCCGATGACTGAATGCACCCCATCTCAATCAATGGGACCCCAGAAATACCCTAAAGCTGAGTTGTTGGCCATAAGGCTACCCAAGACAAAGCTTGAACCATACCTTCAGGTCCTCAATTTACCCAATAGATCTTGTGACTCTGAGTATATATCTGGTGGCTTGTTCTGATTAACAGACCTCCTTATCTTAACTTAAAACATTCCAAGCCTTTAGACAAAGCTTCATTTTTTTAACCAATTACAAATCAAAGAATCTTTAAATCCACCTATAACCTATGATTCCCCTTCCCTCCCACTTTGAGGCGTCCCAACTTTTCAGTCCAAACCAATGTACACCTTCTGTGTATTGATTTATGGCTTTATGTGTAATTCCTGGCTCCCTAAAATGTATCAAACCAAACTGTAACCCAACCACAGCAAGACCACTTGCTTCTTGGGCGTGGCTCTGGGCCATGTCCCTCATACTTCACTTAGAATAAACCTCTTTAAATTATTTTCCAGAGTTTTGATTCTTTTCTGTTGACAGGAGGCTAGAAGCTGCCACCTCAAATGGTCTCTCTGACTAATGGAGATCATGGGCTTTTAAAGGAGGAGCCATGTTCCTTGAGCCAGGTCATGGTGTAACTAGGAGCTGTGTGCATTAAAATCCACCATTTTGGGGGAACTATTATGCTCAGAAGGTCAAGTAGTTAGTTAAGGAAAGTGATTACATAGGGGTCATTGAATTTGTTCAGTAAGGCACTGCTTACATTCCCACAGTGAATGGTCCAACAAACTTTTGAAAAAATAGATAATCTTTGGTATAACCAAGATTTGATACATTTCAGCATAGGCAGTCTTCACCTTGCTATGTTCTGATGTGGAGGCAAAAGTGGGAAACCCTGCTCCTATACAACACTGCCTTGTGAGGATTCTTTATTTTTATTTTATGTCAATATTATGTGAATTTTGTCAATATTAGATTATATTTTTTCTTAAAAGGGACTTTTTAATGAAAATGGAGAATAACTTGATATTTTAATCTTATAAAATCTTCAATGTCACCATAAACTCTAATACATAAAATGGTAGACTTTTCACTTTAATATTATTCTTAGCCTTTTACTTTTAGAATTCTGTTAGTGCCTTTCATAGTAAATCTTTGTTGATTGAATTGAACATGCTGAGTAGATGAGTTATTTTGCTTTGCTGAAAAACATTTTTTTGTTGCAAGTATAAAAGAATAACTTTTGGTTATTTGCTATGCATATTTAATTCGTTCATGTTTGGTATTTTCAACATATTTTTCTTTGTTTACTTAGATGTGGAAATTAAATTGTATTCTAAATCACTTGGCAGCTGTAATGTTGGTATAAGAGCAGTAGGCTTGAAGTTAAAAGATCAAATTTGAAGCTTAATTCTGCCACTTGCAGAGCATTTGTATTAGGACTATCTACCTGACACTCCTTTCCTCATCTGTAAAATAAAGACTGACTGCTTTATAGGGTTTTGTTAGGATTAAAAGAGGATGGCCTGGCCAGGTGGCTCATGTCTGTAATCCTATCACTCTGTGAGGACGAGGCAAGAGGATCACCTGATGTCAGGAGTTCCAGACCAGGACCAGCCTGAGCAAAAGCGAGACCCTGTCTCTACAAAAAAATAGAAAAATTAGCCAGGTATGGTGGCCCACACCTGTAGTTCCAGCTACTCAGGAGGCTGAGGCAGGAGGATCACTTGAGCCCAGCATTTGAGGTTGCAGTGAGCTGTGATGAAGCTGTTGCGACAGTGTGTACAGCTAGTGTTACAGCTCTTATCCATTTGACCGGGGAAAGAACTGAGTGCCACACGAAGAGTCGGAGAACAGCCTTTATTCTTCTACAGCCGACTCAGCACACCTAGTATTACAGCTCTCTTCCTGTCTTCCGATGTTCTCCCTTTCTGCCCTTCTGCCCCTGCTTTTATACCCTTGGTAGGGCTCAAGAAGCATCCAGTCAACTACAAGCTTTACTATCCAGTCAGCAACAAGCTTTAACATCCAATCAAAAACAGTGGGATTAATCAGGATCACACAAGCAGCGTGGCCGGAAACAGGCAGTGGCACGTGGGCCTGGGGCATTCCAGCACGCAGGGTCCTGGCGGCACTCAGGCGTCCTGGCTGGCTGGGTGCCGCGGGGCCGGCTGGGTGCCTCGGGCCGCCTGGGTGCTGCGGGGCCGGCCCCAGCAGCATGCCTCTAACTGGCCACGGGCAGCACTGGTCCCCGGAGATGCGGAACTATGGGGAGGTGGCAATTGGCCGCTTCCCGGCGCCCGACATTTTCCGCATCAAAGCCACAGCACTCTAGCCCAGGCAACAGTGAGACTCTGTCTCAAAAAAAAAAAGATCACACATTTAACCCTATCTGACACATGTAGGGTGTTCAATAATGTTTGCCATATTAAAACACAAATAGTGGATTGTACTTCAGATATATTTTAAGATTATTTTAATAAAGGTTTTATAAAATCACAAAACCTTAGAATTAGAGAGGATTTCAGAGTTCAAGCCCAGTCTCCCTTGTAAGAATTTAATTTCTTCTCTAGTGTCCTGGGCAAATGTTTATTTCTTAGTTGTTGTTTTTTCTTCAGGCAAGGCACTGCGGTAGGTTTACAGGAAGCTGCAGAGTTGAGTTGGGATGCTCTTCTCAAGAAGGTTATTCAGAGTAGGCTTCATGGAAAAAGTGACAGTGAAGCTAGATTTTTTTTTCTTTAGTGAAGATAGATCTTGAGGGATGGGGTAGGATCTGAATATTTATGGGGTATGGAGGTTGCCAATGCCAAGAACATGAACAAAGAAGAAAAGCGATAGGACAGGTGCATAAAATCATGGTTATGAGTAATTCCATTTGACTGGATTAGGAAAAGTAAAGGAATAATGAAAGGTAAAGTTGGAAAAGAAGATTATGGCCAAATAGTAGAGTAGAAGTAACAATAGAAGTTGGGCCAGGCGCAGTGGCTCACGCCTGTAATCCTAGCACTCTGGGAGGCCCAGGCGGGAGGATTGCTCAAGGTCAGGAGTTCAAAACCAGCCTGAGCAAGAGCAAGACCCTGTCTCTACTAAAAATAGAAAGAAATTAATTGGCCAACTAAAAACATATATTCAGAATCCATAGGAACATGTTAAGGGAAAAAAATTAAGAATAAATAATATTTTATATTTAAAAAATTAAAAATAAAAAAAGAAGTAGACACTCTCCTCCCCCAAGGACTTCAGATTATTGAAATTATCAGATTTATTATTTGAGTTCATTTAAAAACACTTTAATATTAAAAGGAATTTGAAAACAAGGACACAAACTAAAAACCAGATTTGGCAAAAAAAAAAACAAAAAAACAATTTCTAGAAAGGAAAAATAATTATTGAAATTTAGAAACTCAGTGGACAAATTCAGCAGTAGATTAGATGTGTTTTGAAGAATGAGTTAATAATCTTCAGGAATTAGTAGTTAAAAATGAAAAATATAACAAAGAAGATATAAGGAAGTTTAAAATGAATCTAATTGGAGTAGTTGTCAGCTGTTATCAGTTCAAAACATACTGGCTGAGAATTTTCTAGAATTGATAAACGGCATGAATTCTCATCTGTGGGAAGCATAGTGAAACCCTAAGTGGAATAGGTAAAAGTTCTGTACCTAGACATATTATAGTGAAATTACTGAAAATTAAATATAAACAGAATATCTTAATAGAGAAAATAGATAATTGTCCATAAAAGAGCCACATTTAAAGTGCTTGATAGCAACAGTAGAAACTTAAAAACAGTGAAAATATAAAATGCCAGGAGAAAATAACTGCCAACCTTTAAATTTTTACCCACCTTAAACTTTTATTTAAGAATAAAGATGAAGTGACCTTTTTGGACAAATAAAAAATGAATTTGCTACCATTACACATTCACTAAAGGAACTTTTAAAGGATGTACTTACAAGAGAAGGAAATTGAACCCAGAAGGAAAGACTGTGATGTAAAGGGGAATGGTGAGCAAAGAAATTGGTGATGTGGGTAAATCTAAGTAAACTGAACAGACTTATTTTAAGTCCTTGGTACATAATAAATGCTTGACTTACAGAGAAATGATATATAAATTTTCCCAAAGTAGTGTGTTTTCTTATTCAACCATGGCAAACCGTGGAATTGACTTCATATTCAGAATTTTTCAGAGAGAAGCTGCAATCTCAACAGAACTCCTAACATGATTGGTCTTAAATCTTGGAAAGTAAAGAGATATAGTCAGTGTCACTAGAAAGTGATTTGGAATGACTGGATTTCTTAAAAGATTTGTGTCTACTTATAGGCTGCTGAGCAGATTTTAGTTTAGGTATTAACTGACCCTGCCTCGTATTTACCAACATCCTAAATGTTGATGTTGATATATAATTTGAATCTGGAATTTCTACTCAAAATGTTCTTAGATTTCACATCCATTAATTTGAAGAGAGTTCTAAATTTATTGTTTCTGAGAATCAATTCTAATCTTGAGGAAATGTTATGAAGATATAATAAATAAAATAGAACTTGTTGCTCTTTAAATGGCCAAGAACATCACAAACCAGAAGCTATTCTTTGTCCCTATGGCCCTAACTTTAAAAAAGAAGTATTTGTTAACAGTGTTTTCACATTTTAGTTTTTTTTATTTTTCAAACTTTTGAATTTTAGATACTCTGTGAGAGGGTGAGTGCTCTGAGCATATATTTCTATCTGTTTTGGAACTAGTTTCTTTCAAGGAGTTTTATTGTGGACTTAAGGCTTAATATCCCTGATCTAATATTTGTTGATTTTTGGGGCACCATTCATTCATTCAGCAAATATTTTTGAGCACCTGCCGTGTTCTACATTGTACTAAGGTTGCTCTAGTGAACAAGATTGCTAAAGTGCCTGCGCTCAGGAAGCTTACCTTCTAGTAGGGATAAATAGAAACCAAACAAATGAACAAGTTTTTTTTTTTTTTTTTTTGAGACAGAGTCTCACTTTCTTGCCCAGGCTAGAGTGAGTGCTGTGGCGTCAGCCTAGCTCACAACAACCTCAAACTCCTGGGCTCAAGCAATCCTGCTGCGTCAGCCTCCCAAGTAGCTGGGACTACAGGCATGTGCCACCATGCCCGGCTAATTTTTTCTATATATATTAGTTGGCCAATTAATTTCTTTCTATTTATAGTAGAGATGGGGTTTCGCTCTTGCTAAAGCTGGTCTCGAACTCCTGAGCTCAAATAATCCGCCCACCTCGGCCTCCCAGAGAGCTAGGATTACAGGCGTGAGCCACCGCGCCCGGCCAACAAGTTTTAAAATTATGAGATGTACATAGAAAAAAATCCAATCAGGTGACATGATAGTGATTTGAGAGGGGCAGTGTTTTTTAGATTAGATGGTAAGGTAGGATCTCTCTGAAGAGGTGACATTCAGAGACTGGAATATCGAAAAGAAGCCACTGGGACAGAAGCATCCTCAGCTAAAGGAACAGAAATTGCAAAGGCTATAAGGCTCATGTAAATAAGCTTGATGTACATTCCTGTGTACTGTAAGTGTTGAGAGGGTATATTAACTTGATAGCTTAATGTGATCTGACATGTTTTGTAGAAATTAATTTTGATTTTATGATGGTCTAAAAATCATGCTAGATTGTCATAACTTAAAATTCTTATCGTTCACTGACTCAGGTGTTATGAGTTACTCTAATTTTTACCCTAGTCTATATTTGGCCAGTGGAACGCAAATCCAAATGGAAAACATTTGGTCTAAGATGTTTGATTTATTTGCTAGCTTGTGATCTGTTCTCTTTCAGACAGTTTTTAGTGACCCTATCGTAATACAAGAACATTAAAATAGTTGCTAAATTAGTTGAATTATAAATCTATGTTTTTATATAGATAAAAGAGAGTGACTGATAATTATAGTGTCTTAGATATGGAAGCCCTTTGAAGGAGATCCAAAATCCCAAATTATGTTACATAATTTAAGCATTTAGTCTATTTTCTTTACAATAAACTTTATTCCATAAGTATGTAATTATATATAGATTTTCTGTGTGAATAAGAAACCTTTAAAATTGCATGAAAACTGCATTTTCACTTGTGTTGAGATGTGCATATGTTTGTACCCTTTTATCCAAAGTAAAAACATTTTTTAGCTTTTACTCAAATTGTAGATTTTTAATATCTGTTCTAGCTTTTCAGTCTCCCAGACTGAAGCTTCTCAAGATCAGAATCACATCTGATTCATCTTTCTGGCCTTATGGAGCAGAGTACAGTGCCCTATACATAATAATCTCTCAGAATTATTTGTCGAGTAAACGAATGAATGTGTGAACACTTACTACCATACAATTATCTTTTGAGAATAATTATTCATGATCAGTATACTTTTAAAGATTGCTATAACATTGATTATTTTTTAAAGAGTCACTTTATAAAAATTTTGGAAAATATGCATTTTTGAAGGGTAGGGGTCAATGTGATGAAGAACACTTACCTCCACTAGGAGTCAGAAAAGGGATCTGAATTTCAGCTATGTCATTCAGTCACAGTGTCCTTAAATAAACCATGCAACCTTGCACATCATTTCCTTGTTTATACAGTGTAGGGGTTGCATTGATCATTGCTAACATTTCTCTCTGCTCTAAAGCTCTTATCCTTTGCTATTTGCAAAAACCAGGAAAGATTGCCTTTCATGTTAGATTTGATTCTAAATCTAATGATACAGGACAGCAGTGCTTAAACTATTTTTGTTCAGTGATAAGGGAAAACCCTGGAAAAGGTTCAGTGGTAGCTTGTACAAGTTGATTATATGTTATGATTAGTTGTTCCCTTTTATTTTCTTTAATGGCCTGTACTCTTTACCTATTTAATTTGTTACTTAGCATTGAGATTATTTTAGGCAAACAGGTGATAATATTTGCAAAAATGGATCTAGGCAATATGGTAAAATGTCTGGATCCTGATAGTCTCTAAGTAAAAGGAGATTGTGGGGGGTGGTCTATAAATAAGGGAAACAAATGTTAAGGTTTTAATTTTTCAGGGTGGGGGCAGGTGCTAGGTCCCTCTCTCACATCAAGTGTAACATTCTCTTATAGCATGTTAGCATATTGTTTAGGAAATTTTCCAAGGTGAAAATAAAATCAACTTACTAGCATATTAAAGCTTAGCACAGAGAATTTTAATAGCCTCATATGACCTCCTAAACAGTCTGAGGTAGGGGAAGTTATTTGCATAATAATACTATAGGTGCTTTCTTGTCTTCCTAGTGGGCAAAATGAATTCTGGCTACCCAGTAGGTGTGGGTGCTGGCTTGGAGCTCCTGAGATCTGGCATGCCTGTTGTATTGTCTGACTTGTTTTCTTTCAAATTCATGTTAGAAAAGTGTGTGTGTTCAGACACACATACATGCTCACAAATATTTATATTGCCTTGTCTCTTCTCAGTGCTTCTAGACTAGGGAGGAAGAGCTGTTGAGGCTTCTTATAGGTAGAGTAGATACTGCTTTTTTGACTTGCCTTTCTGTTACTATCTAAAAAAATCTCTATTATATCTACTATATTAGAAGAAAGAATGACAACACAGACGGTATACTAATTCAAGATAGGATCTTGATTCGATTTAGTGAAAATTTACCATTTTTATTGATGCCATTTTAAATAATAACCATTCCTCATTGCTTAGAATTTTTATCATCACTCTCCATTTGAACATTGTTGACAACTGTTATGTATATCAAGTTTACTCTTTGGAGCACCAAGAAAACCTTTAGAAATTTCTGCTTTCATTTTTTTGTGGAGTATGAACATGATTCAGAGGCCAAAATTGTAATAAAATATTTCTTGTAATGTCCTGTTGAGTCAGTTACTTGGTGTTATCATAACCATTCTAATCTGAATGGGTTATAGGCGGCCTTTTTCTTGACCACAGAGAACAGAGAACTATGACTTAAAGGTCATAGTGAACCTTTTTTTTGGTAATTGCATGATGAGTGAGTTTGAAGTAAGTAGAGCCTTTTATAAAAGAGATACATTCTAGAGCTACTATTTTCTAGTACAGATAATTTAGAAAGGGTCTGTAGTAGCTGTGGTAATATTTTAAAATCTTTTAAAATTTTTATTTTATCTAACAAAAAACATTACAAGTAGAAAGTTTTCTTTAGTTCACATATGGTTAAGTCATCTGTTGGACAAAGAATTTACCCTGCTGGAGGAGATGGATTATTGGTGGAGACTCAGTAAGGGCAGCATTTTAGAAGTTCATCCAATTAGCCTTTTTGCATTTAGGTAACATGACACTTAAATTCAGGCCAAATGGAGAGATGGTCAGAAAGAATTCAGATTTATCTTATTTCTAAGCAACCTGAGCCTTGTATTTGAAAAAATCTTCCTTGAAAGATTGAAACAACAACAACAAAAAAAAATAGAAATGTATATGGTAAATATAAACCATTTGGTATAAACCTACAACTCCTTTTTTGCATGTACATAGATATGTCTATAGTTATAGATAAAAGTGGAATCATACCTATAGCTCATCCTGCATATTCCAATTATATGCAGAACACTGTAGTGTGAAATATGAGGATTGAACTTGAATGATGTGTATCATGAAGGCTGATTTTTGAAAAATTATAGGCTAGAAATGTTGGAACAGGTATGCAAGTATATAACTAAATTGATATGTGAGACAAGAAAGAATAGTTGAAATTGAAAACCATAACTTAATATGGATTGTGTACTAATAACAGGACCAAATTTTAGAAATTCCAATTTGTCCATATTATGTATGCATGAGTTTTGCAGAGTATGTGGCAGCCACATTTCTTAACCAGAACACTGAAAAAAATACTTAGAAAACTCTGGTAACTCCCTAATTTCAAGTTGTGTGAACTCTACATTCATAAATGTTAATAATTTATGTATTTGTTATTGGTAGGTTGCTTTCAGCTTCAGGTGACCAACTGGCTTAAACACAAAGGAGTTTGGTTAGCTAATGTAAGTCAGAGACTAGGAGCTTCAGAGACAGTAGGACTGGGCTGTATTTTGACTCTGCTCTTCAGTGTGGTGTTTGCCATCATGTTCTTTCCCTAATGGTTGCAAGATAACTGCCAGCAGCAGCCAGGGAAATATGCTTCCTTGTTCATGTCCAGAGAGAGGAACCACTTAGTGTTCTCTATTAAAAGTAAAAATAACTATCTCAGAAAAGTCCAGGAGCTCTGTCCTTGATTTCATTGGTCAGAATTAAGATTCTGAAATACAGTCTCCTCTTGAGCAATTCATTAGTTATGGGGATGGGATAAATCATACAGGTCCTTCCTTTCCACTGAGGTTATTTTCTAAATGTCTTAGCTCTTCTTCAATTGGGTAGAGTTGGAATGGCAACCAGCATATACTGCTAGTATGTACTCCTCTGTCAAATACTGCAGTCAACAGAATCAGCATTTTTGCATCAGTTCTGGCCCAATAGTGGCACAAAGACAATACTTTGACAGTCACTGGTGTATAGTAAGAAGTGGGCTGAAGATGAACCCTAAGGAACACTAACATTTAACACAGAATGTGTGCCAGAGTATAAGAAGTGGGCTGAAGATGAACCCTAAGGAACACTAACATTTAACACAGAGTGTGTGCCAGAGGGGCCTGAATTCTACATTGCTGCTTTGATGTAGAATAAGACAACTATGACTCCAGGATTTGTTTCTTTTGTATTTCTTTTTCCAGAAGACTAGAGTAAATGCTGGAAATACATTAAACTTAGAAATTGACATTTGAATTTATTCTTTGTAAAAATGTTCCTTGAAAATTTAAGTAAATAATGTACCTATGATGCAAGCATTGTCTAAGAAAAAAATGGCAAGCAGAAGAAAACAAGTTAAATGTACATTCTTTTCTGTCTCCTGACTTGTATGTAGAGTAAAAAATCTGACCTTTGAGTAAATTTCATCATATTTCTTATCATAAAACAGATTACAAGATAATCCTGAGAGTAAGTAAACAAATGTTTCCCTTTGAATTTCCAGGGTTTTTTTTTTTGGTGGTGGTGTTAAATTTTGGCTGGTCTTTATATTCACTTAAAATATAATTTTAAAAGTATATTTTTGGGTGTAATATTGAAGGCATTTAGAAATTTATTTTTAATTATGAGCTTCAAAAAATAAGTTGGCTTGAATTCATCAATTTTAACAGCATATGGCATCTTTGATTTACCCAGTGGCTTTTCTCCATTAAGTCTCTCTGCGTGTCTTTGGTCACCTTAATGTCACTGGTTTAGCTGTTTCTTTGAAGTGCTGCCCATTAGAAATATGGAAAGAAAAGAAATAATGGAAGGAGTTGTAAGTGGTTATATTGAAGTTAAGGGAAAAATGAAAGGTGTGTTTTGTAGTACATGAAAGCAGTATCTGATCAGTTAGATACTGAGGAAGAACTGCATCCTTGTATGTTTTTTAAAAAATTCTTATAAGTAGTAAGGAATGTTAAAATTTATAACTCAAATTTCATACTCATCCTTACATGTTTAATATCTTAGAAAAATTATTCTCTTATAAAGAAATATATGGTTAGTTTAGGTTTGCAGTTGTGTGTGAAGACCTCAGTGATTGGAAATGGGTTGTGATTGGTAGTGTATTTTGTGTCCTATGTGCAGGAACCCTCCTCTCCTTGAGTAATCATGAAAAGACACCTGATTTTTCCCTTGGTGCTTGACATGTGGAAGAGTGATAGACACACTGAAACCACTGCTAGTCTCTGGATACCTTTTAGACAGTGAGATACTAGCCAGCAGACTCAATTCAGGAGGCCAGTGAGTTCTTCACATTTTGCTATTATCCCTCACTTAGTTGCAAGGAGTAGGATAAAGCATTGCATTTTTTATTTCATATTTCAATCTCCTCTGAAGTTTGACACTGTAAATTAGTGGTTCTGAATCTTCTAGAAAGTTAGTTAAAATTGCTGGATCCTAACCGATTGCTGGATCCTGCACCCCTAGAGTTTCTGATTCAGGAGGTGTGGGGTAGGGCCTGAGAATCTGCATTTCAGGTGATGCTGATGCTGACCCAAGTATTGCCCTTTGAGAATCAGTGCTGTAAAAACACTTTAATATGAATAAAAGCAAGGAGCAGTGATATTAAACTTATTTAAGGAAAAGATTTACTACCGTTTAAACTTTGTTTTGTTTTGTAACTTCTCACAGACTCATTAGTGGCTGCTAGGCTCAAAGCCACTTTGGACTAGCAGAAAACATTTTGCTTTGATTTTGTTTAATATTTCAAGTAAAGATAGGATTTTTGCTTTGTATTTCTTCTTAAGTAAGATACTATAATTGTTATTTCACTCAATGAGTATTGAAACTTTGTAAACCAATTTGAGGCCAGTACAACTTCTTTGCCATTGCCAGCTGTGCATGTTGCTGTGGAAACGCAGTAGGGACTAGTAAGGACCACACCTGGCTTATTTGCATCCAATTTAAGTTGGGGGACATTTCAAAAGCATAAAAGGTCTCAATATGTGCCAATGGGCAGTCAGAAAGAGCTTGTCAGTTTGTAACCACTATATTGGAAGGGTGGGTAGGTTTTCCTTATTCATTACAGATCCTACTCTGGAGAGTTTTAGTGGGTACTTCAAGTTTTAGTTTGTTTTGTGTATTTATTTTTCTCAATGTCTTGCTATCTCTTTTCCTTAAGGTGCTTTTAGTTTTGTTTTAGGCATATCCTCTTAAAATTTAAAGATTTTCTTTTCGTGCTCTTAAAGAACTTAAAGTATGTACAGGTCAGAATTTTTCAAGAGAGAATTCAGTTTCTTTCTTTTCAGTTGTATTATGTAATAAAATATCTTAGTAAGTTTTTGACCACTGCTAGAGAATCATGGTACAAGTTTATGTTGATCTCTACTTTTAAGTAGTATGAGCCACTGTGATCCACTTCTGTCACAAAAACAACTCCTTTTTAAGAAGACAGTTTGAACTATTTATACATTTGATTTTGTTTGCACCAATGAACCCAAGCTGTTGGTTCAGAGTTTCATGAAACAGGAACATTACTGAATGTATAGAAAAAAATGATATGGGCTATTGTGAGTATTGATTATGTAAATTTGTATAGTATTCATTAATTCCTTATACTGCTTGATCAGTCATACTAATTTTTTTTTTTTTTTTTGAGCCAGAGTCTCACTCTGTTGCCCAGGCTAGAGTGCTGTGGCATCAGCCTAGTCCATAGCAACCTCAAACTCCTGGGCTCAAGCGATCCTTCTGCCTCAGCCTCCCGAGTAGCTAGGACTACAGGCATGTGTCAACATGCCTGGCTAATTTTTTCTATATATAATTTTAGTTGGGCAATTAATTTCTTTCTATTTTTAGTAGAGATGGGGTCTCACTCTTGCTCAGGCTCGTTTCGAACTTCTGAGCTTGAGGGACCTGCCCGCCTCAGCCTTCCAGAGTGCTAGGATTACAGGTGGGAGCCACTGCGCCCGTCCCAGTCATACTAATTTATACAGTTATACTAATTAGTTATACTAATTCAAAAATAGCCATACAGTATAGGTATATGGCAGATGAGAGTCAGAGCATGTATCAGTTCCTCTTTGTTGGTTGAGGCTGCTTGAACTCTGTACTGATCAGGATTCTGAGGCCTCATGACAAGGAGTGTGGTTGGTAGTCAACCAGTGACATTGAATTTCCACACTTGGGTGTATCAAAGTGTTGGCCTTTCTCGTTTTCTAAATATAAAATGTGATCTTGTATCTTTTTTTTAGAATACAACTATAGCAACCTATATCAATCAATAATATCTATAATCTGTGTGTGTGTGTGTGTGTGTATATATATATATAGCAAATTGAAGTAGATACTTACAAACCCAAAATGTTAGGTTTGGTCAAGTTTTTTTGTTTTTTTTATGTTAGTGAAATGCAGCCTTTAAAGAAAATCTAAGTAGAGTGTTTTATCCAGTTTTCATGAAAGAGTAGAAGAATAGAACCTTACAATACACGTTCAAAGAACTTTCTTATTTACCTCCATGTTCCTTTAGTAAGGGATGGTACTAGTTATCTCTGCTTTGTAAATGAGAAAATAGGCATAAGAGAGGTGCTTGCATAAGGCAGCTAATATGCCTTGATGAGTCATATGGTATTCCCCACTGTGTATAATTGTGCCCTCTTAAAGTGTTAGGTCATTTTATACAGCTTACTCAGTTTTGCCTTTTTCTCTTTTTGTATTCATAGACTGGAAAAGTAAGAAGAGCTTTCCTGCCTTTTTAATTACCAAACTACTCTCAGTTTTCAATGAATCAGTTCAAAGAAAGAATGCAGTCTTTCTGTACCTGGTAAATATTTTCTGCTAAATAAAGCTATTAATTTAGTAGCCTCTGGTAAATCCAGGTGTTATGATTGCCTTTTATTTTGTGGAATGGCTATTAAAATGACTTCTCAAATATATATTTTTTTAAATTTTTAACTCTGAAATTTGTTTGATATTTATTGGTATGATGGAGTGATGCTTGGGATACCTGTGACCTAGCCAGCAATGGAAAATAGTTTAGGATTGGCCCTAGTACTTAGGTTAGACTCTGGTCTCTTTTGAAAAAGTTGTGAAATATAAGTAGAGTATATAAATATATTTTTATGTCATCTTTATTCTGTAATAATATAACAGCAGTTATCTCTGTGATAGTTTAGTAGAAGCACTTTGTAAATAATAGTTTTGTAAAACTAATCTAGTCATCAGAATATTATAACCTATATTTTACCATTTTACAAATGACCTACATGAATGTTAGAGTCTGTTAATAGCTCATGTCATATAAATTTTATTCCTGGTAAAATGTGGAGAGCTTATAGCAAAGAATTTTAATTTATGTGCATTTAAGCTATTCATAATGAGAAACAGTGTGCATTAGATTGCCTGGTACCTTTCTGTTTTGGGCAATCATATGTTAGGATTTTACACAAGGTGAGATACATTGATTGGTACTCTTTTTTAGTAAAATTCTTTCTAACCAGAGCTTTTAAAGATGATGTGAAATTTGTTGACATTATCTGGCAATTTGGAAAGATGACCTACCCTAAATATTATTTGCAACTACTCTCATCATCCTCTGAGTAGAAAGGGAGGAGGAGGGGCAGGGCTGGAGCAGCTAATTTTATTGAATTCTCCTATGCTAGGCACATGCTAGATACCTTCACACATATTCTTTTGTTTTTAGTATACATAGAAGTATAGGAAGTAGAGCAAAAAAAAAAAAAAAGAAGCATTGTGTAAAAAATGATTTCTTTTTGTTTGGATGCTCTTGTTATCTTCCATATTCTTTTTTCATCTGCTTTTGGCAGCACCAAATGCTGTTGATTGTTTCCAGCGCTTTGAATCATAACTGCTTGGGATTTCTGTACAGTGCTTACCTGGCCACCAAAGGGACAACTTTTTTTTTCCTTCAAATTTTAAGTTTTCAGAAGAGAATATATTATACTTTTATTTGGGGTTTAAAACATGAGAAAATAAAAAAGAAAACCAACTTGTACTTCAGACATGTTCAGATAGTCTCCTAACAATGTTAAGTTTCTCTGTTCTTACTTTGTACAGTAAGGATGATTTTCTGGTGTATGGATTAAAAGTTAGTTAAAAAGCATGAAAATATTTAAGAGCACCACTTAAAATTTTTTCTTATACTAGGAGAAAAATCTTGACAGTAATATTTATTACATATTTATCGAGTATAATATCATTTTGATAATTCCTGGTTATTTTCAAAATATCATTTTCATTTTAAGGACAACCTTGGGAGATAGCATAAATATTCCCACTTTTCAAATGAGGAAATTAAGGTTCAGGTGTTAGATTAGTTTTTTATAGATGTCATAACAGGATACCACAAACTGGGTGGATTAAAGGATAGAAATTTATTGTCTTACTGTTCTGAAGGCTAGAAGTCCTAGTTATAACATAGGATTGGCTCATGCTGAGGGCTGTGAGGGAGAATCTGTTCTATGCCTCTCTTCTTATTTTCCCTCTATCCCGTCTGTCTCTGTGTTCAAATCTCCCCTTTTTATAAGGACAGCAATCATATTGGACAGGGCCAACCCTAGTGACCTCATCTTCACTTGATCATTTATTTGCAAAGTCCCCATTTCAAAATTAGGTCACATTCACAGGTACAAGGGATTTGGACTTTAACATCTTTTGAGGTGACACCGTTCAGTTCATAACAGATATTAAGGGTTTTTTAAGTGGGAAAGTCAGGCATCACATTTTAGTGACACTAAAATGATAGTTATAAAAGAACATGACAATATATCTATAATACTACCTTTAAAATTCATTTTCTAATATTGTCTTATATCTGGGGAGAGTTTATTTAAAATTAACTAAGTTTCTAAAATAGTTAATAGAACTTTGGGTTATAATGGTCTTCAAACTCTTTTTTTTTTTCAGATAATAAATAAATGATGACACGAACTATGGAAAGTTGTTCAAGACTCAGTGCTTAGATCTGACTTTAAATCTGAACTTCCATTAATAAAATGTAGGTCTTTAAAATGTGGACTTCATAAGATCTTGATATGCCCATCAGAATGCTGTTTAAATTGTTGCAAGTGCATTTTGATGGTAGATTACCTATATTTCAGAATTCTGTAAGAGTTGTAGTCTTGCCAGTGTTAATATACATCTGTTGTTGTGATTAAGTGTTTCTGAGAGATGGGGAGGGAAAAGCTACACTAGGATAACAAAAAAGGCACTGTATGGTAGTTTGTTGATCTGTTTCTTTTTTCTTCTTTATTAAAGTGTTTCTTTTTCTTTTTTTCAAAATAATTTCACATTTACAGAAAAGGTGAAAGAATAGTACAAATAACTTGCCCCTGAACCTTTTGAGAGTAAGTTGCTGACTTGATGTTCCATCTTCCCAAAGTACTTCAATGTGTAATTACTACAAATAAGGACATTCTTCTACGTAGCCACAGTACAAAGATAAAACTTAGGAAATTAACAGTAATACATGACTATGAGCTAATCCATAGACTTTATTCAGATTTTTTACTTGTCCCCAGAATGTCCCTTGCAACAAAATAATCCTATTTAAGATCCTGCATTGCATTAAGTTGTAATATCTCTTTACTATTCTTTAATCTGGAAAAGTTCTTTCGTTTTTTTGATTTTCGGAAACATGACACTTTGGGAGAATACATTTTATAGAATGTCTTTAATTTGGGTTTATCTGATGATTTCTCATGATGAGATTCAGGTCATGCATCTTTGACAGGAGTATCACGGAAATGATGCGTACACTTCTCATTACATCATTGCAGGTGGTGCACAATTTTGATTTGTCCCTTGACTGATGATGTTAACTTTGATCATTTGATTAAGGTGATGTTCGCTAGGCTTTTTCACTGTAAAGTTGCATTTCTGTTTGTAATGAATAACTATTGTGAGAAAACTGTTTTCATCACCAAATTTTTACCCACTGGATTTTAGCGTGGTGGTGTTTCTTTACTGCACTGCTTATCACTGTATTGGTTTTCAAATGTTGATTTTTTAGTTATTTATGTTATTTGGCATTCTGCTGTAAGGAAAAGCTTTCTCTTCTCTCTATTTGTATCAGCATGAGCTCATGAATTCCTATAAGTAATATTATAGTTCATTTATTATTATTTTTATATATTTTGTCCAAATCGTTTAAAATTTGGGTAATGGGAATCCCTTCAAAACAGCCTCCAGGTGTCTTTTTCACATATTCCCATAATTTTTTAAAGCACTTCCACCAGTAGTTTCTTTGAGGATCCCTAGTTCTTTAAAGTGGAGAGCAGCATTTAGAAATCAAGGTCTGGCTGCCAAGTATTCTCCTTGCTGTAGGTGGATTGTAGCTCCCAGGCACTCAGGTAGACAGAGCTAGAGAATAGAATATATGAATATGTGTATATTTACTTAAAGGTATATTTATTTCTATATTTATATATTTTGAAAACCATTGTGTTCATACCAAAACCTCAAATTCCAGTTCAGCATCATAGAATTCATTCTAGTTTTTTCTCTCTTTGGGTTTTAGTTCTCTTTCTCCAGCAGTGATAAACTTAGCTCTCATTATCCTTAATATATTTACTTACTAGATTAATCTCCCTGTACATAACCAATCTCCTGGTTTTACTGCTCCCCTACCACTCATTTCCCTAAGCTCGATGCCTGCCTTATGTAGCCCCATCTTATGGCTTTTGGACTGAATTGTAATAAAAAGGAAGTTCATTCTTTTATGACAGATATTAAAGTAAATTGGACAGATTTGCTTCTGTTGCATCACCTTTGGTTAATTTGCTTCTTCTATTCTTATTTTTAATTTGGAACCCTATTAGTTCCATATTGATAGAAATTCTTTGTTATCGATGCTTTGCCTTATTATAACAGCCTATTTACAAGGGATTTTTTTGAAAATTTAAGTTTAATTAGGCATTTTTTATTATCTTGATCCTACTCTTAGGAGCTATTACTTTTAAAGGGTAAAAGATAATTAGCACGGTAATGGAAGATGCTCTGTACATTGATTATTTTTAATTTCAAGGCATATAATCAGTTTTAAATGGATTGCTTTCATGATATGAAAACATTCCGTCACTTATGAAGAATAGTGAAAACTTTTTAATGTTTTTAAGTTAATTCTGGTTCAGTTATATCATCTCTGAGTTCTTTTCATTGAACATTATTTATGGAACAAATAATGCCAGAATATAAAATGAATCCAAAAAACTCAAGCAGTTTGTGTGTGTGAAGATAATTTATGTAAGGACTTTTTCTCATTCGGAAAAGGTTTAGGAATATTGATTGACTTTAGAATTTGGTAGAGAAATATAAATTTTTTTAGTGATTAAAACAATCACTAAAAGAATATAAAGAAAATATATAACTCCCAAACTCTTGGGGCAATACAGAAAATGCATCTAATACAAACCAGGAAAGAAGGGAGGTAAGACCTACAACAGGGGCAAGTAGTAAATAAAAACTATAAAGTGTTATGATGGGAAAAGACTAAATATATTTGTAATCACAAAGGAAATAAATGTGTTAAACAAACCTGATAAAAGCAGACACTCAGATTAGATTTTTAAAAAATCAAAATCCCATCTATCTTTTTTTATAAGAGACATACCTAAAAGCAAATGACACAGAAAAGATGATTAATGAATGTACAAAGAAATGCCAGTCAAAGAGTATCAAAGAGAAGGCTGGTATAACAGTGGATTCTGAGGCCAAAAAAGGGACGGAAGTGGATAAAGGAGGATAACTTTAAAGTGATAAAGGAACAGTCTACCAACAGAAATGTCCCTATACATAAAAATATAATTTAAAAGTATGTATAGCAAATTCTGGTAATTCCAAGGAACTATTGATAAATTCTTAACTGTTTCATTCTCTGCAAACACATAGAAGATTAGAATAATACTGTTAGCTTTGCCCTGAGGAAACACACAGTAACATTATTTTTATGTATATATGGAACCTTTATAAATAATTGACCTCAAATGTGTCATAAAAGAAGTCTCAACAAGTTCTATAGAAGTGATAAAATACATTGCGTTATCTCGATGCCATTAAAATAAAATAGCAACGATAAAAGGAACTAAAAAAATGTATTGCTAAATGCCTTACAGAAGCATGGTGGGCATTGTTAAAAATATATCATTGAATAACAAACTCTATATCAAAACTTATGGGCTATAGCTAAAATGTTTCTTGGAGGGAAGTTTTTAGCCGTAAGTGCAGTCATTAGAAAACAGGGAACTCCTGAAAATAAATAAGTTAATAAGGGAGTGGGGGATGCAGGGCGAGACTAAACTCACCAAAACAGTAAAAAGAAGAAAATAAGGATAAAACCAGAAACTAATAAAAAGTATTTAAAACGGGATGGACAACAAAACTAAAAGCCAATTATTTAAAAAGATGCAGAGTACACATACTATTATCTAAGATGATTAAGATAAAAAAGAAAAGGTACTGTTAAACATTATCAACAACAAAAGGCATAGAAATACAGATTCTATATATTTAAATGTTATTGAGAATTATGTGAGCAACCTTATTTTAATAAACTTGAAAACAAGATGAAATGGATAATTTTTAAAGAAAATTATGATTTTCCTAATGACTTGAGAAGAAATTGAAAACCTCAATAAGCCATAATTATTAAAAGAATTGAGGTACCTGTTAAAAACAATTCTTCTCTTTCCCATCTCTAGAAACCTATCAACTCTATACCAAATAAGACACCAGAATTACCTATTTTGATTGGCAGATTTTACTAAACCTTTGAGGAATATCCATTTCTTATAAAAATAGAAAAAACCTACTGAAGCTTCATTTTAAGAAGCTTGGATAATTTTGGTAGCCAACTGAAAAGATAATACTAGAAAATTTCACGTCCAAAACTAGCCATAGTAACAAGTAATGAGTGAATGATATTATAAAACAGGTACTTAAGCTTCTGGAAAAATGGAGTAGAAGAACTTTTCTCTAATCCTTCCACTTAGGACAACTAAAAAACCCCCTAAACACTTATAAAATAAATATAAGAAGACTGAAAGTTAGAAGAAGGCGGACTAGCTAAGGACCCTGTTACCCGAGGGATATACGGATGTGAATTCCCATTTTTCTTCTGGCCTTATATATTCTAGGTATAGTGCTAGAGAAAGTGGCAAAGCAACAATAGACAGGAAAAAGAAAAAGAAAACAAAAAGCCTTAACAAAAGCTGGCTCTTCTTTAGTCAAAAGAAAAGGAAAGGAGCGGCTTACAGCAAGTTAGAAAACTTTTTAGACAGTAACCACTGTGCTTCATCCAATACCGTGGAATAGAACTGGCTCCATTCCCAAACCTGCCAGCACAGGCCCAGTGGGGAGCGTAGACTTATACTCTCACCAGGCTATATCAAGGCACCCACACTCCTACCAGAGTGGTGCCAGAGAAGACTCAACAGAGAACTGAGACATTCATCCCATCTGGACAATAATGAACCCCTTCTTACTGGAGTACTGTCAAAGTAGGCATAGAGGAAAATTAAGGACTTTTGCCGTCACCCAATAAAAATGAGGCCACCGTCTCACCTCATGGTGTCAATGGAGGCCATGTGGGAGCAGTAATGAGTCACTCATGTCTCTCCCAGCCTGGGTGGTTATCAGTGGAGGTATAGTAGGGAATTGGAATTCCTACCCTGGCCCAGTAGTAACAACAGTTTCCCCACCTTCCCTGGGTAAATGGAAGACAACGTGGGGAACCTTAATTTCCATTTCAACCTTACAGGATCAAGGTGGTCCCCCTCCCCAGCCTTGTTTGCTGGAGTGGTAAACTATGAGTAAAACAGGAGACTTAATTAAGATCTAGAATCTAGTAACAGTAAGTAAAGTGTTCAGATTTTAATCCATAGTCATTCATCATATCAAGAACCCAGAAAATGTCAACTTTAACAAGAAAATACAATCAGTAGATACCACTTTCAAGATAACAGAAATGGCAGGATTATCTGACAAGGATTTTAAAGCAGCTGTAATAAAAATGCTTCAGTGAGTAATTATGAATACACTTGAAACAAATGAAAAAATACAAAGTCTAAGCAAGGAAATAGAAAACCTCAGTAAAGACATAGAACGTATAAAGAAGAATTAAATCGAAATTTTAGAGCTGAAAACTATAATAACTGGAATGAAAACCCTCACTGGATAGACTCATAGCAGAATGGAGAAGACAGAATAAACTGAAAGATGAAATAGTAGAACTTACACAAGCTAAACAAGAAAAAGAGAACAAATAATAGTGAACACACTCTCAAGGAACCTTTAGGACTACCACACAAAAAAATTACAACAAAAATTCTAACATAAAAGTCTCAGAAGGAGAGAAGAAAGAAGGGTGGAGCTGAAAACTATTTCAAGAATAATGGCTGAAAACTGTACATTTGGCAGATTATAAACATAAAGATTTAAGAAGCTGAGCAAATTCCAAACAGGATAAACCCAAAGAAATCTACTCTAAGACATGTCATAATGAAACTTCTGTAAACTAAAGACAAAGGAAAAATCATGAAAACAGCACGAGAGAGAAAATATACCTTCCTTGGGGGAAAAACAGTTTCACTGATAGTAGACTTCTCATCAGAAACCATGGAGGCCAGGAGGCATTTGCATAATATTTTTCAGGTGTAGAAAGAGCTTAAAATCCCAAATTCTATACCTAGCAAAAATAGCCTTCAGGAATGAAGGGGGATATCAAGGTATTTTGAGGTGAAGGAAAAGAAAAAGAATTCATCTGCAGACCTACCCTAAAAGAATGGCCAAAAAAAGAAAGAAGGGAAGGGAAAGGGAAAGGAAAAGGAAGAAGGAAAGAAAGAAATACAGTCATATACCACATAACATTTTGGTCAGTGACAGACCACATATACGACCCTGGTTCCATAAGATTATAATGGAGCTAAAAACATTCCTGTTGCCTAGTAATGTCTTTTTGTTGTTGTTGTTGTTATTGTTGTTCTTTGTTTTGCTTCCTCAGGATGTATTCCCAAATCAGCCGAGTAATGTCTTGATGATCCTAACCCTGTGTAGGCCTAGGCTAGTTTGTGTCTTTTTAACAAAAAAAGTTTAAAATTAAAAAATAATTTAATTCAAAGTAGAAAAAAAGCTTATAGAATAAGGATATAAAGAAAAAAGTAGTTTTGTTTAGCTGTACAATATGTGTTTTAAGCCAAGTGTTATTATGAAAGAGTCAGAAAGTTATAAAAAAATTAAAAAGTTTATAATGTAAAAATGTTATAGTAAGCTAAGGTTAATTTATTATTAAAGAAAGAAAAATATATGTTTTTATAAATTTAGCATAAGCCTAAGTATACAGTGTTAAAAAGTCTACAGTAGTGTATGTACAGTAATGTCCTAGGCCTTCACATTCACTCACCACTCACTCACTGACTTACCCAGAGCAACTTCCAGTCCTACAAACTCCATTCATGCTAAGTGCTCTAAACAGATATACCATTTTCAATCTTCTATAGTTTTACTGTACCCTCTCTGTGTTTAGATATACAAATGCCATTGTGTTACACACTGTGTTACAGTATTCAGTACAGTAACATGCTGTACAGGCTTGTAGCATAGGAGTAATGGGCTTTACTGTATAGTAGTGGTCCCCATTCCATTTGGTTTCAGGGACCAGTTTCATAGAAGACAATTTTTCCACAGTTGGTGGGGGATGATTTTGGGATGATTCAAGCGCATTACATTTACTGTGCAGTCAGATCTCTCTGCTAATGATAATCTGTGTTTGCAGCTGCTCCCCAGCGCTGGCATCACCACCTCAGCTCCACCTCAGATCATGAGGCATTATATTCTCATGAGTGCGCAACCTAGATCCCTTCACGTGCACAGTTTTCAGTAGAGTTCACGCTCCTGTGAGAATGCAGTGCTGTGGGCGATCTGACAGGAGTCAGAGCTTATTCGGTGATGAGAGTAATGGGGAGCGACTTGCTTGCCTGCCACTCGCCTCCTGCTGTGCAGCCTTGTTCCTAACAGGCCACGGACCAGTACCAGTCTATGGCCCAGGGGTTGGGGACTGCAGCTGTATAGCCTAGGTGTGTGGTAGGCTATACCATCTAGGTTTGTATAAGTATATTCTGTGATGTTCACACAATGATGAAATCACCTGATGCATTTCTCAGAACATATCCTCGTCATTAAGCAAACAAAGCCTGACTATACGTGGTTTTAAATCCAGCAAAACATGTATAGGATTTGTATGCTGAAAATTACAAAATGCTGATGAGAGAAATCAAGGAAAATAAAGAGAAAGGGAGAATATACTATATTCATGGGCTAGAAGATTCAACATAAGAATGACCAACTCTTCCCAAATTGATATACAGGTTTAATACAATTTCTATCAAAATCCCTACAAGGCTTTTTTGTAGATATAGACAAGATTATTCCTATTTTACTTCTTTTCCTCTCATGCTTCCTTGTATTTTCCCCCCACTTCCTACCACGTATTACTCTGCCATGTAATTACTATGTGACCCTAGAGTCATTCTCTAGGCCTCAGTTTACTCTTTTTTTTGAGACAGAGTCTCACTCTTACCCAGGCTAGAATGCCGTGGTGTCTGCCTAGCTCACAGAAACCTCAAATTCCTGGGCTCAAGCAATCCTTCTGCCACAGCCTCCTGAGTAGCTGGGACTACAGGCATGCACACCATGCCCAGCTAATTTTATATATATATTTTTTTAGTTGGCCAATTAATTTCTTTCTATTGTTAGTAGAGACGGGGGTCTCACTTGTGCTGAGGCTGGTCTCAAACTCCTGACCTTGAGCGATCCTCCCGCCTAGGCCTCCCAGAGTGCTAGGATTACAGGCGTGAGCAACTGCACCTGGCCCTCAGCTTTTTATGAAATAAGATGATCCTTCAGATGTCTTGTTATTGGTAGTGCTTAGTAACTAAATTGATAAAATACCTATCTTTCTTTCTTGGTATCTACCCATCTAGATTTTTATTAAGTGGTAGGAATTCCATTTTACATTATTAAAAAAAAATTTTTTTAAGCACTGAGAGCCCTACATTATAACCTTAGAGGGTGTCCTCCACATATACTGTGACATAGTGCACAAGAATGGTGGCAGTGCCAATCACTTGGTTATGAGTCTAAAGTTTTCAAATCTTGGAATGTTCTTTTATATTTGGGCATTATTAGTAAATTATTTTCAGCTATAGGTTTTTGTAAATAATGATCTATAATTCTTGAGATACTAAGTACTTTTATTACTGAACATTGAAGCAATGTTATTATGTGTTTTCTATACGTAAGTTAGTAGGACACTGAAAAAGTCTAGGTAGATTTTTGGAAAGAGATGAAAATTTAAAAGAATATTATTGTACAATTGAGATTGCCTGGTGTGAAACCAGTGGACCTGTAAGATGCAAAATCCCCGCATGAGACAGAAAGGAGATGACAGGGAATAATAGTTGTTGAGTCAGAGACATTTCTACCCGTTTGACTAGGTATACAGTTAGTGCAGAATAGTATGTACAAATGACTATACATATAGTAAGGTAGAGTACAAGCCAACCGCGATTCACTGACACACATAAGGTGTGTTTTAAAATGCTATTTTGTAACTTGTTGCCCTCAATCTCATTTCTAATGAGAGCTAGACTAGCCCATAAGACCACGAGTACAAAATTATTTTATTTTATTTATTTTTTTATTTTTTGAGACAGAGTCTCGCTTTGTTGCCCAGGCTAGAGTGAGTGCCGTGGCGTCAGCCTAGCTCACAGCAACCTCAAACTCCTGGGCTCAAGCAATCCTGCTGCCTCAGCCTCCCGAGTAGCTGGGACTACAGGCATGCGCCACCATGCCCGGCTAATTTTTTCTATATATATATGTTGGCCAATTAATTTCTTTCTATTTATAGTAGAGACGGGGTCTCACTCTTGCTCAGGCTGGTCTCGAACTCCTGAGCTCAAACGATCCGCCCACCTCAGCCTCCCAGAGAGCTAGGATTACAGGCGTGAGCCACCGCGCCCGGCCACAAAATTATTTTAATACTTAAAAGTGTTAGCACATGAATTCTGGATCATGGGAAAGCGTTTTATCACTCTGTTATTAAAAAGGCATAATTTTGAAATATGTGGATTTGGACTTTGCCCTTTTAGCTCCTTTTTATACTTCCATGTTACTATTATTTCCCATTCTTTCTACCTTCTATGAACCCTACGCCATAACTACCCCAGCCCCAATCTGTGTCATCTAAACAACAGTTATTTTATTAGACCATTTATTGGCTTCTTCTTCAATGAGAACAATCATTACCTCACTAATCAACTCCTAAACTAGGTGTTAAAAGAAAGCAATTAAATTGGATTAATTCATGCCGAAGTGTGAGAGACTGACAAACCCACAAACCTCTCAGAAATGGTTTTCTTTTTTAAAAAACGGTGTTCTTTTTAGGTTAAGTTTTAATCTTTTTTTTTTAGAAGATGTGTAGTTGGATTTGAACCCATTCTTTGCTTTGAACCCATTCTTTTTTTTTTTTTTTTTTTTTTT